>JAQQZS010000014.1:15757594-15770002 GCA_030068045.1 Platyallabes tihoni | reverse complement strand
CGACAACATAGCTCCCAGGATCATTGGGACACGCAAACCCCTCCACCACGATAAGGTGGTGGTTCAAGGAGGGGTGTTAGAATGTATATTAATAAATTAAAAGAAAAAAATAAAGTCATTATAGCAAATACAGTGAAAGGCTGGTCCTGGTTCAGACAAGTGTACACTGTGTACACGCCCATTTTTGGCAGAGGCTAATGAATATTAATGAGTATGCAAATGTGACAGTCACGTGACCAACAAGGACACGATGTCGGAAACCCAAACAAGTGAAGATTTTTCTAGACAGATTCCGCGAAAAAGCTTCCGCTTATGTCTCTGTCCGCCATGAAAATTATAATTAGGTCTCAGGTCACATGATCTCAGTGCCGTGAAAGAGAAGTTGGAGTTTAGCATACTAAAAGAACAGGCTGCACCAAACAATTTGAAATTTTTTTTTTTATAGATAGACGTTGGATCACTGTATCAATCGTTATTATGAATATTATTCTTATTTATTGTCAACTTGTACACTCTGAATCAACCGTGAAAATTTCTGTATAAAAGAAACTTCAACAAAGAGCACTAAACATTAATAAAATAAACAGTCAATATCTCGTGTGACAAGAATTGTAGTTGTCAGGTAAACGTTTATGCAGATTTTTTTTTACTTTTACTGAGCATTCTGGAGAAAATGCGACAGGTCTTCTGGAAACTTTGTCACACTTGTTTATTTGTATTCTTGGATCAGAGTTATAATGTGGTCATACAGTAACAAAGTTGTGATGACACTTTCTGTCGGGTCAAAGATGTTTCTGAAAGTTTAAATAACTTGAATGAAATGATCCGTTGAGCTATCGTTGAAGAAATGACCCGAACACAATTATGTGTATACGACTTCAATACAAAAAAAATAATTGATCCTTTGTTTGGAGCATTGATAACGATTTATGTCACTTCCACCATCCCTTAGGTTTCTAACGGTGTTTAGATTTCCGATCAGTGATCAGGATGGACATAACAGCTTCCCGCATTCTGTAGACCATTCATGAGATCAGGCACTGATGCTGGACGAGAAGGACTGGCGGTTTCAATTCATCCAAAAGGTAGCTCGATGGGGTTGAAGTCACAGGGCTCTGTGTTAGGGCCAGTCAAGTTTTTCATGTCTTGGCCTTCCCCATACTGTTGCCGCAAAATTGGAAGCATAGGATTGTCCAACATGTCTTGGTATGCTGAAGCATTACAAATGGCCCTTCACTGGGGATTGAAACACTTGAATTCAATAATTAGCAGGTTTGACCAAGTACTTTTGCCCATATAGTGTATCTTGTGTCACACATCGCTTAATGTCGCAGTAATGTTTGGCTTTTCCGTATATACAGTACTTAAAGCCTGTAAATGCAGTGCTCCCTCATTTCCTATTAAAACATCCTCTGGAAAAGTATCTCGGGTATAGATTGACTTGTGCACTCGCAGGAGTTTGGCGCTGGTGATTCACCCTCTTCAGCAGCTTTTCAGCAAGGTGTTTCCATTCTCATCATTAGCTTCCAACATGCGCCTACATGCTGAGTGAGTCAGCTCGTCCATTAGCACCTCAGAAATGTTGCGTGATGTCTCTTCAGACTTTCTCAGGCTCTGAATTCAAAACATGCCCTGACCCTCGTGTTTTGGTGTAAAAGCAAACCCAACAAATCAACATTCGCAGACCTGCTTTGAATACAGAAACGCGAGAGCATCGATATAATTTCGCTTCCATAGAAGATTCAGGTTGGAACTGCTAACCAGTTAAATCCGTGGGTGTTTCTCAAGCATTAACACACAGTCCAGCTCTTTAACCCTTGCGAAAACCAGCACTTTATTTAATCTCAAACTCTTATAAAAATATGGGGTCCTTTTTTTGCCTGCTTACCTTCTCGCGGCCAAGAGCATCATTTACATTGGCCTTTTATGGTCTTTTAATTGAATACTTTTGATGTGACAATATTAGCATTAAAAAGGAGCTCAGTTTCTTTCATGTCTCCGGTTCAGGTCGGTATAATACAGAGGGTCCGTGTTCATGTCCACGTGACGGAACATTCAGCACTTCATCTTAGCATCTCGGGCTAGAGAATCAGAACTGGAATATGACAATCACGGGTATGTTAAAGTAAGACTAACACAGTGGGGGTTAAGTTTGTGTCCCCACCAGAGAGGGGGTGTAACTCTCTACATGTTCTTCAGTACCGTACTTAAGGACATATTCCACTTATATCCCCTTTACTTGATTATTTTTATTAGTGGACAATTTTGTACTTTTACGCCGCTCAAAAGTACAGCAAATATCTGTACTTTTACTTCACTATGCTGAAGTAAATGCACTATGCTGTATGCTGTTGCATTACCCAACCACTGGGGGCATAGTCGACCAATTTTTCAGTCATTATTTTGTGAACGAAAATGATTATTATTCGCTAATTTAAATATAATAATAATAAATATTTTTGATACTTAAGTTAATTTGAAGGTGAGTACTTTTGCACTTTTACACAAGTACACAAGTAAATGGAGGACTTATGGAGTGATATTTGCCCTATGAAAGCTCTACTTAAGTACAGGATTTATGTGCTTTACTTACCTCTGGTCACCATTTAAAGACAAAACAGGTCATTATGTCAAAAAAAAAAAAATAAAAAAAACCTTCCCACAGCAAATATTATTAACGGCACATGATCAGCATTTGTGAATGAAAATGTTTATTATTCACTAATTTAAATATAATAATAATAATAATAATAATAATAATAAAAATAAAAGGGATACTTTTTCGTACTGAGGCCATAAGTTTTTCCCCTTAATTGTAGTGGGTGAGTTTCAGCAGTGGCTCTGTGGGATTTTGTCAGTGTGATCTGGCAACCCAAATCATCAAGAGCAAGTGGAAATACATTTTGTGCACATACAGTACAAGAAAGTTTAAGGCAGCAAAAGTTATTTATTTATATAAAGGGTGTTAAAAGTACTAAGAGTACCTGTGACATATAAAAATCAACTAAATAAAATCAATATTATACTCATCACACATTTCCTTTTTCACCCTTTCTGCGTTTTATTTCCACCCAAAACACCAGTTTAAACTCGATCCACTTTTCTGTTCTGCATATTTACCCCCTGAGCTCCGTCTCCTCCTGCTGAAAGCGCTGGAACATTACTCTACCAGAATGTGTCTCTTGTCCCAGTGACGTTAACAGCTTCGGACGCACTGGGACTAATGAAACGTTGCTTTGACGCTGTGAGACGCAGACTCGAGCTTTAGAAGCTGTCAGAAGCAGGTGCTCCCTAACATATCTCACTCGGTATTTATGGGACTCTCTAAAGAAGAGGAATTCTGGCTGAGCGCGATGGAAAAGCCATCAGCGTGCTTTCTTTTTCAGCTCCGGCATCCTGCGGAACAGTAACAAACGCGCTTTCGTGCACTGGCACGCTTGAGCATCTTGCTTGATCGGAAATATTGGAAATAACACTTTGCACATGGCATATTTTAGCGTGCAGAAGAAGAGGCAGTGAAGTGATGCGGAGTGATTCAATGTGCATGATCTAATTTTAACCCGCAGACCAGCTGGAGCTCACGAGATTCACAGAGTTCGGTTTGTGTGTGGTGTAATTGCATCAAGACCTGATCGTTCCTTCATGAGACGAAGGCCTTTGGCGGTCTTGAGCGCCGCTTTAGGCGGGCGAGTTCTTTATGTACAAATTTTGTGAATGAGATAGAATACATCTTTTTAAATAGTGTTAAAAAATTAATAAAGATTCCTTAACAGAGTCATGCTTCTTATATATTAATGAATATTACATTAATATAATATAGTAGGTATAACAATTCTGCATTGCTCGTGTCTTTGTATCCAAGGTTAAACACATGATTGCATCAGAAGAAACACAGATTGATTTGTTAAGAAAATGAATAAATCATTACATCAAGCTCTTCTTGTTGGAGCTTTTTGTTCTTCTGATTATTTTCCTTAATGATTCCTTTATGACATTTTTGTCCCTTTTTATCGTATTCCCCCCCCCCCCTTTCAGCCCAAGGAGGGCAGTCGTATCTGGAAGATGCACATGGTGAAGGGGCAGGACGGCTTGGGCGTCCAGATTACGGGTGGCCGTGGCTCCAAACGTTCACCGCACGGCATCATCGTGGCTCACGTGGAGCAAGGAGGAGCTGTACAGAGGTAACCTCATATTGTAGATAGTTCATAAAGTTCGAAACGAGTATGTGTTATGGTTTACATAAAGGTAACATAAAATTTAAAAAAATCTGCAAAAAAAAAAGAATAAATCCTTACCTTTCAGGCTTTAAGTGGCAATCAAGCGCGACACCCTTCATTAGCGCTTCATCCATATGCAAAGCATCACGGCTTCTTAAGTGCGCGCTCATCACACTTCAAAGCCGGTCTATGTTTAAGCGATTTTGAAATTCATACGGCTATACGAGGGGCGTTCGAGTCAAACCGGGACTTGTCATTAAAACGGATGGACTTTAAGCACAGTACGGTGATGAGACTCAATTTGCGGAAGACATGCAATCATTTACCAACATCACTTGCACATCACAGGAACTCTGCTGGGAGTTATTGCCTCATTCACGCCGTATAGTCCTGACTTCACTCCCAGCCATTTTCACTTTCATTTGTGTCGTTAATGGAGTTCCTGGGAGGCCAGCGTTTCAGAGGTGAAGATCATGGCTCTGGCATACCGAGAAAACTCTTTACATTGATGGTATCCAAATGCTAGTAAAACATTGGGATAAGTGCGTTGATGTAGCAGTGAAATAAAGGGATGTTTTTACTCTCATAACCGTGTTCTGTTATTCTGCACAGTCAAAAGTCCCGGTTTGACTTGATCGCCCTTTGTATACATGTAGATATGTGTGTTGTATCCTGGTTATGCGTTTCCATGCAATCTTTATCTCCTTTGTTAAATTGTAGGGAACTCCCATTCTCTTTTAAAACCCGAACCCTGCCTCGCCTTCTCGTAATCCAAAAATAGAATCTCATAAATAATAGTGCGTAATGTAGCTGGGTCAGCTTTGCCTGGGTCAGCTTTGCCATGTTTGAAGCTGTAACGAGTTAGAGAGAATGCTGACTTGCTTCATTCTGTAAGTCAGAAAAGCACACATTGGCAGAGGATTGTGAAAGCACAACAGCTGGATGGTAATGAGCCAAGAACTGACGTTAGATTAAAATCACTTCGGCTAGACCCCCCCCTTAGGTGGTATTATAAATTTTGAAGGAACTGTTTAAGAAGAAAAACACCGCTTTGTGGTTTGCAGCTCGGGGCTTGTTTTCACAGATGACAAAAGAGTTTAGCATACAGTACATGATACATTTCTGGAGAAAATCCTCACGTTGCTCCTTCTCGCCAGCGAAGGTGGGCTGTTTATACACGACTGCCATGATTCAGCCTCTTCGTTAAAGTGGAGAAAGATATAAAGGAAACGTTGGCGCTGTTACCAGTAAAAGTACAACCTTTACACTTGAGCACCGCTGTTTTAGAGCCCTCATAAGACAAAAAAAAATGTTGTCATATAAATTGTAATAGGTTATGAGTGAGGTGACGGCAGGAGTGGTAGTGAATTGTATTATTCTTGTAAAGACTTGTCACGACGTCTGACAAAATCTTGTCATGCAGCATTTTATATCAAGCATGGAAATTGATTCCTGTAAGGTACCTTATTAGGTTCAAGTATCCATGGATTCATTAGCGAAAAAGAGACCACTCTGAATTTTAATTACCCGGTTTGAATATGTGAATGCATAAATAGCTTGTTGGAGGCATGATGGCTTAGTGGTTAGCACTTGCGACTACAGGGTCCGGGTCGTTCGATTCGAGTCCGCATTCTGTGTGCATGGAGTTCGCATGTTCTTCTCGTGCTTGGTGGGTTTCCTGCAGGTACACTGGTTTCCTCCCACCGTCCAAAGATATGCAGATGAGGCTAATTGGCTTTCCCAAATTGCCCATAGTGTGTGAATGAGTGTAAGTGCGCCCTGTAATGGATCGTCACCCCGTACAGGTTCTACCTCGCCTCGTGCCCCAAGTCTCCTGGGATAGGCTCCAGGCCCTCCGTGACCCTGTATACAGAATAAAGCGGTATAAACCATGTCTATATACATATTTCTTGCTACTTTCTGCCTAAATCAGGCAAAATCTAAATCTTAAATCTGTAGTGGATGGCTCTGTTGCCTCGCACCTCAAGGGAAAGGGGTTCAAATTTTGTCCCCACTTGGTGTGTGTGTGTGCCTTTTGCATGTTTTCCCCATGATTGTTGTGTGTCCTCCAGGTACTCCTCTCTCAAATCCAAAGACATCCCATGTAGGCTAATTGGCGTTTACAAATGGCCCTTAGGGTACTGATTGTGTGTGAGTGTGTTTGCTTGTGCCTTGCCACCATTTGGCACACCATCCAGGCTGTACCCTGTCTTCCATGGGATAGGCTCCAGACCACCTGCGAACCTACAACATGACAAGTAAAAAATAAAAAAATTAAAAAAGCAAGAAAGCTGACGCTGGTTTTGTTCTGAAATTTTCTCTGAAGTGACTGGTTTCAGTAGCAATGTTAAAAGATCTAATCAACCAATCACATGGCAGCAAGTCAATGCATTTAGGCATGTAGACATGGTCACGACCATCTGCTGAACTTCAAACCGAGTATCAGAATGGGGATGTAAGGTGATTTAAGCTACTTTGACCGTGGCGTGGTTGTTGGGGCGAGACGGGTTGGTCTGAGTGTTTCCGAAACTGCTGATCTACTGGGATTTTCACTCACAGTTCAGATCTCTAGGGTTCACAAAGAATTGTCTGAAAAAGAGAAAATATCCAGTGTCCAGGCAGTTCTCTGGACGGGAATGCCTCGTCAATGTCAGAGGTCACAGAAGAATGACCAGACTGGTTGGAGCTGATAGAAAGGCAACAGTAACTCAAGACTCAGTCTTAGTCCAACGGAGGTATGCTGAAGAACATCTCTGAATAGACAACACATTGGACCTTGAAGCATACTGTATGGTCTACAGCATCAGAAGACCACACCAGGCGATAGTCTGTCAGCTACAAGTTGCTCAAGATCTGACTAAAAATGCGATAATAGAAGATTTGGAAACACATTGTGGTCTGATGAGTTTGGATTTCTGCTGTATCATTCAGATGGTGGGTTCAGAATTTGGCATAAACAGCAAGAAAGCATGGATCCATCAAAGGTTCTGATGGTGTGGTGGTATGGGGGATATATACTGTATATCTCAAACTGGTTTCTTGAACATGACAATGAGCTCCAGTAGATCCAATTAGAGCACCTCTGGCAGGTGGTGGAACACGCGTGGATGTGCAACCACCAAATCTGCAGCAACTGCATTATGCTATCATGTCAGTATGGACCAAAACATCTAAAGATTGTTTCCAACACCTTGTTGAATTCTTGAAAAGTCAGTTCTAAGGGAAACCCAGGACTGGCAAGGTGAAGGGGGCCGGTGGGTGTATAGTTATAGTACATCTGTAGACGTCTTTCATGAGTGGTAAATAACTTTACTTAAAGCCTTTACACCTTTTCTATGTTAAATTCCAGCGCAATATTTATTTCATTTTCAGTTTTGGTTTTTATGCAAGCCCTTGTGAGCGAGATGTTACCATGGAAACCGTACTATGTTAGAATCCATGCAGTACAGTACAATGAACCAGTGAGGTGAACCCCAGTAGACTGAACTGAACTGTAGTTATTGAAAAGCACTCAGGATTTTTTATTGTCCAATCAGATTAGAGGAATCCGACCGGGCTGTGGTGGAGTACTGGAGTGTAACGTGTGTCATTTTTGTGTTTGTTAAAGGGACGGACGACTGAAGGCAGGCGATGAGCTGCTGATGATCAACGGTCAGTCTTTGGTCGGCCTCTCGCATCAGGAGGCCGTGGCTGTTCTCCGGTCCGCTGCAGGCCTCGTGCAGCTGGTGGTGGCTTCCAGGGTACTTTTAATCATTTTAAAAAATCAGAAGCTTTGCTTATAGAGGATCAAATAAAATCTAAACATCAAGCGTTCACAAATGTACCTCCTACTCCTGCCTAATTTTTCCCCCCTTTTTCTCTTGTCTCTGTTTGCGTCAGGATGAGTCTGAAGTGGACTTCCACAAATACCCATCGAGCAGCCTGCCTGATCTCGTGAGCACGTGTTCGGCTCAGGACGCTCCGCCTTCCCCTGGGGACGGGAAGGAGAACTTGGAGCCGGATCTGGAGGACGTGAGAGCCAGCAGTCTCTCCCTGCCCACCCAGTGCTCAGTACGTATGCCAGATGCCTATCAGCAGCACTATCTCTGTCTTTCATCTCAGCCAGCCTCTATTAACTCCCAGGATGATTGCTTAACCATGCTTTCTTGTGGTTTTGTTCTCTTATATCCTATGGATAACATAATCACCCCTCAGCATCGTGTAACGTGGCATTTCCGACCGGTATAATCCAGAAATCATCGGTTTCCTTTAATGGAGTTAATGTTTAATCAAGCCTCAGCTAAGCGTAATTTAATCCTACATTCACAAGACAATCATTGCACCGAGACAATGCAAAGGTCAGCATGACGGAGTTAAATATTCAGACACATTTTCAAATGTCAGCATTGCAGTCTAGCTCCACATTACAACCAACAACAACGGCACCACCACTGATTTTCAGCTTCCAGTTTGTTTCTGCTCACGAGATAAAAAACATGCCAAATGTAAAACGTAAAGCTATTAAATAGAAAGAAATCGCATTAGCATTCATGAGCCTGGTGTTTCCAGCATTCTTCGCTTACACCACTGTTTATATCGGGAGAACTTCTGATATCTGAAATTGCAGTGAGAGTGTTGACAGGACTCGTGTCCTTATCTGACGATAAGATTTCACATTAACGTACGTTAGAGACTGTCTGTAGATCCGATCTGAAATTGCCTGGGTTCAGAATCGCAGCAGTCTGATTAAGCAGCACCGAACAGAATGGTTTTCAAGGTGAATAAAAATTTTTTTGTATTATTATTATTATTATTATTATTCCTTTTTAAAGACTAATCAAAGTGCAGTCATGCAGGATGGATTGTACTGTATGTGTATGCATGTGCATTTCCATTTTTTCCAAAGTACTTTATGGTCCGCAATAGAAAAAATAAGTCATATTCATAGTAGGATACATTGGTCAGGGTCTTGGGAATTGGCCGCTGGTGAGGCGTGAACATTACGATCGCACTCTGTTGTGGAAGAAAAAATAACCGGCGACAGAGTGATTCTGTTTGACTGCAGTGAGAATGTGATTTAATCCTGGATTGACTCTACAGAAAGTTTACCAAAAGTATATTTTGGGTAACAGGCAGCGTTGTTCTGTAGATGCGACCCAGGAGGCACAAACTGAGACGGAGTTGCAGCACAGAGGGAACATCGTGTGTTCTGGAGTTGAGCAAAGAAAAAAAATAATAATAAAAGAATAAAAACTGAAAAAAAGGATGCTGTGCACAAAAAGTTTGTATTTTTAGGAATTAGTTCTGTGAAAAAGTGTTTTCCCCATACCTAATTTTTTTTTGCATACTTGTCACACTTTTAATATTACACAAAGATAAACATTCTTTCAGCTGCTCTTGTCAACTTGGCACAGGTTTTACGCCAGATACCCTTCCTGATGCAACCCTCCCATTATTGTAACTGCGCTTGGGACCGCCACCGCATGCAGTGGCTGGATAGTATGGGGTGTGGCAACCCACCGATGGCACGACTCGAACCCAGATCCCTAGATTCCCAAAGCAACAACCTAGAGCCTGAGCCGCCTAAGCCACCACTCCCCTTAACGTTACAGAAAGATAACCTGAGTCAATAAAAAAAACAGTTTTTTTAATAATGATTTCATTTATGAATGGAAAAAAAGCTGCCCAAACCTACCTGTTCCATCAGTTATGGTAAGTCGTCCGGGTCCTGTAGCTGCAAAGCAGCCCCAGACCATCACGCTACCACCACCATGTTTTACTTGCTGCTTTGTAAAGATCTCACCCTCTTCTAAGTGCTGTTGTAATGAGATATTGTAACTGCAGCTACTGTGAAAAGGTCTGAATTGTGATGGGTAAAAGCAATCACAGACCTGCAGCTCTTGTGGGATGTTCCCAGGCTGTTGTGGCCAGGACACACCAAAAGTGAAAAGGAAAGCAAGTGAACTGGTGACAGGGTGGCCATGGATGCACATGGGGAGCGAAGGCCGGCCAATAGAAGAGCTACTGTAGTCTGATCGTTGTATACTTGCATCACTTTTGCACTAATAATGGGAATAATGGTGCAGTCGAGATAAAGCTGCATCATTAAAGCACCTCAAGTTGAGGTAATATTATGTGACTTGTATGTACGTTTCCAAGAGGTAAATTTGGCTTCCATTTCTGATTTGTCAAGTCGAGGAAACAACTCTTTCCCATTTTATCTTTATATCAAACTTTCATCTACTGGGTCTCTGGCTGAGGAAGGGGCACTGATTGGGTCTCCATTTCACACGTGATAAAGCATCTAACCAATCATAGATGAGACTGAATTCTTGGACCCAATCATAACACAGAAGGTGGGCTTTATTGGAAGATATGGGAAGCCTAACCTAACCTTAAAGTTGAGAAAGATTCTTCAGTATTATTTTTTCGGCAGATTAAACTCTTCACAGCGCTCACAACCACTTTGCGCATGTCAGAAAAGTTACACTTTGATAAATTTAAGCTTTATGAACACATAAAGGCACATGTTATCAGATCAGCGTCAATGTAAACAGATAAGTTGGATTCTTTAATAGGAATCATTTTATTCAGATCAAAGAAATATTGTCCATGTAGACGTGACTTGGATAACATCAACCCCTATTGCACTGGACTGTCATAATGAAATAATTTACAATGGCTTTCCATTTACAGTACAACGCAGCAAATCCCTGGAACATTGTTATAGTTAATTATAATCATTGCATGATAACCTTTCAGGTAGTTGAACACCAGCCACGCGTCCCAAACATTTCTCACACACTATTGTCCTACATAGTCTTTGTAAGGAAAGTCTGAATGTCTGCCATGGTGTGAACTGACACTGATTATGTGTGTGTGTGTGTGTGAGCAAACAGTTGCTTGGCAGGTTTTTTGTACTGTAACTGTCAGGTGTAGTGCAGTTTGAAAAAGGGAGGGGAGGAATGCAGAAAGAGAGTCCTGGGAGAGGCACACGGCTGTGACCGTTAAATTAAGTTTTGTGAGACTTAGAAATGGACTGCTTCGGGGAAGCCCACGGAGACGACCATATGTGATGGAATTAGCAGTGCTGTGTGGATCATGCAGGAGACAATTATCCCCTTTTATCGCCTTTATTCCCCCTTTAATATCGAGCTTTAATCAAATCATAAAGACTGGAGAAAATAAGTGGTCACTTTTTCATCTTTAATGCTTTCGACCAGCCTTGTTTAGTCATGCATTATGGAAGGGTTCGCTGCCAGGGAACCACTTACTGTCAAAAGTGTCAAAGTGCCATGTCACTTGGACATGACATGATCTAAAGTCAATTGAAAATCAAAGCTGATAGAGTGGAGAGTGAGGAACAAATAGTGGTTGGCCCAGTTAGAAGGTTATGACACCTCTGTGCTTGTTCTAACACTAGGTATGCCTACAAAGAAATTGCAAACTGGTGTACAGGGAGAAAAAACTTTAAACCAGTCATCTTAAAACCATTAATTTTTTTCTTTCCTAAACTGTTCCATTCTTATAGGGCTTCCCAGACATCCCAGGTTTCTGGAGAGGGATTTTTTAGTTTGCACTGAAGCCAGAAGTTGTGCACTGGGGAAAAGGTAGCTCTTGGACTACTGGTTGGAAGGGTGTGAGGTCAAATCCTTAACCTTTTGTTAGGGATTATGTTTTAGTTGTAGGGGGGCAAAGTACACAAATTCAGTACTTGAGTAAAAGTAGATTCCATAGAGCAAATATTACTCAAGTAAAAGTACAAGTCTCCATTTACATGTGTTCTTGAGTAAACTTTTACGTAAGTATCAGATGTTCGCATCAAAATTTCTCTCTCTACTTCCCGATTGTGAACATGCTGTTTTTTTGTCTGATTTCAAATTCCTGAGATGTTATTAGGCGTGTCTCAAAGGAAAGGCAAGTCACATAATTCTGCGTAATAGTCAGCCGGTGATGAAAATTCCCGCTTCCAATACTACACACCACTGTGGTTAGGTAATGCAACAATAGGCAGAAATGTAGTGAAGTAAAAGTACTGATATTTGCTGTACTTTGGAGTGGGGTTGAAGTAAAAAAATATCTTCTAATAAAACTACTGTAATGAAGTAGAGGTATGGGAAATATGTATTTTTCCCCCCGATTTTCTCCCTAATTTAGTCGTATCCAATTCCTCCCCGTCACTAGGGGGCTCCACATTAAGGCTACTACTACC
>JAQQZS010000014.1:15718469-15734943 GCA_030068045.1 Platyallabes tihoni | reverse complement strand
TCGTTCATTAATCGTAATCGAGTTAAAATGTTCAATTAATCGAGATTTTGATTTTAGGCCAAATCGCCCAGCCCTACTTTAAAGTACATTTTTAAGTTCTTCCAGAGATCACATATTCCAATCTCCGAGATTTCACAGCTTACCAAAGACAAGAAGCAAAAACAGCCATGCTCAGAGTGTACAGTCTCTTATCTGTCAATCACAGGGACACTAGCCAATCATATGCATCTGTCGATTCATGAATACAGAAGAGGGTGGATAGCACAGGTTTCCTATGTTTTAATTTCTCCCCTAATACCTTTAAATTGTTACAGTTTTCAGTAGGATGTAGCAGATCAAAACAAAATATCAGTATTTGATATTTTTTACGTATTTTTAAAAAATCAGATTACTGACTGATGTCACAACACAAATGACACATGAATCAAGCAAAGGGAAATGATTTATTTTTATGTTTTATTTCATTGCGGCTATAATATCAATAAAAGACTTTATTTATTTATTTATTTTTAACATATCCCAATATTGACTTCTTCCAAATGGTTGAGATGTCACTTCATGGTAAAAGTATCATTACATTTCCAAATAATTGTTATTAAAAGGCACATAAAATGCTAACGTTTAGACCTTTAGGTTAGTACCATTAGATCTACTTTGGGCTTTTGTTTAGCATACAGTGGCATAGACAACAGAGTGGTAATGATGGCTCAGGTTAAATTTGACACATTTTTCAAATTACGCAACGCCACATGAGAGGAAGCAAGTGCTGATATTCAGTATAATAGAGTGACCTTAAATGTAAAAACATTAAGGGTTAACTATGTTTGTTGTTTTATTTTCCTGGCTTAAGATGAAGCTCTGGTACCATGACTATGTCAGTGCTGGATATCAGGGCCCTGATTTTAGTATTGTATTGAAAATAGAAAACCTTAAGAGTGGGGAAAAAATATGCTTTTTCGCCGTCATGATGACGATGGTGATTATTGTAATTTTTATTTGTTGTTATTATTATTATTAGTAGTAGTAGTATATTTAAATAATTTTATTAGCATGTACGATTGAAGGATACTCTTCAGCATTCGTGTGCTCTGTGTGTTCTATCGTAGCTGTGGAGGTTGGGCCAGATGGAGCGCTAAGCGTGGAGCTGCTGAAGACGTCAGCAGGACTGGGTTTCAGCTTGGAGGGGGGCAAAGCTTCAGCCCATGGCGACCGTCCCCTCTACATCAAACGCATTTTCCGAGGTAAACACCTCCTCCCATCTGAACTGCTGAACTCCACTAGGGGGGGGATGTTGTTGCTATTAAGGTATCACTCATCATCATGCTGGCAAAGCAAATTAAATGCTTCTTTAACAAGAAATATTCAAATTGTAGGTTGCATCCTGTTCAGGAGCTTGATTATAAATAAATCAGCGTGTTTAAAAAAAAGTGTAACTAAGGATGTATTTTCATGCATCTTGTATGTCTTTTATCTGTATTTATTCAGGAGGTGCCGCCGATCTCTCTCGAGTTATTGATGTCGGAGACGAGCTCCTGGCTATCAACGGGAGGTCTCTACAGGGCCTAATGCACTACGACGCCTGGAATGTTCTAAAGACTGCGTCCGAGGGCCTGATCCAGCTAGTAATTAGAAAACCACGCACCTCTGTATGACCTCGGAGGATTCGTGCGCTGCTGCATATAAACCCAGTGACAAGCTGATCTTCTTTTTCTTGTTGCATACAAAGACTTTTTTTTCCCTCCCTTCTTTTGTATCACATCTCGGATTTTCTTGCGAGGGCTCGGCTTTTTCGAAGGCGATTTTGAAGGACGGAGTCTCCTCTATGAGTATTTGTGCAATCCTTGTAGCTTAAGCAGGTACTTATTTGTACAGTGTAATTCTCTGAACATGAAATTCCCCTTTTTGCTCTAAACGGATTTATTTTGTAAAAAAAAAAAAAAAAAAACAACTAAACAAAAAAAAATTAAAAAGCATCCTACCTAGATATTCTGAAGTTCTCTTTCTTTGATTGCTTGACTGACTTGAAGCTTTCATGTTGACATTTGGTGAAATTGCGTCCCTTTTATTTGCTTTGATCTTCCTTACTTGTTTTTCTTAAGCCTGCTCACAGCCCTGTAAAGATTTTACAGTTCCTGTATAAAATGCTTGGTTTTTGTTGGGTTGGAATGTTTTCTAAAAAAAACAAACAGCTATTGTATTTGCAATATTACACATGTCTGATGAAACCTAGTAGCTGTCATGTTGGAAAACGTCATACATTTCACCAGCAATGCTTTGAATCACTTTGTTTTCCTGACTATCTGCAGAACATTTTGCAGAACCTAATTGCGTGTATATTTTACAGACCTTGAGCTGTTGAATCGACATTGCTTTCGATGTTGAAATCACATTCTGCATGAATGATTCATGTAAATATTGCAATCACGAGCCGCAGCTTATCTCGATTCAGCATTTTGGAATATGGATATGTCTGTGGATTGCATTTACACTCGCACATGCGTTTCGTAATCACAACCATTTGTAAAGAGACATGACATTTTTTTTGTTTGTTTGTTTTTTCTGTGCGGTTTTGTTATTTATTTCATTGCATTCTGTCTTAACATTCCCTCAGTCTTGTTATTTTCAGACCCACGACGGTACTGCAGCTTTATGCGTGAGCTCTTGCTATATTTCTGAGTAGATGCGGACCTTTTATTTATGTTCACCTGAAAGAGGCCTGGCATTTTGTGCAAAACGTATTTGTGACGTACATTATATTTGAATTGTGTTATACTGTAATAAAAAAAAATTCGTTTTTCAGTTCAATTCTTACTACTGTTTGTTTTGCATGATAATGTGCTGTTGTCAAAATCCATGTATGCAATTCCTGCCCATATTTACACTTACACTTTTATCTACTTAAATTCTCTTAAGTTCACAAAGAATGATGTGGAATGTAAGACCCCCACTGTCCTACCTAAATAACCACTTTTTTTTTATCCGGGGTGAGCAGAAAAGTATCTCAGAATATGTTCCATTGACGTATGTGATGTGAACCGCTTAACCTGCTTCTGCATGATTTTATGCATTGTGTTTCCACAATGAGATTGGAGAACTGTATGCATGACCAGGAGTGTCCAGATGTTTTATAAGACTGGTAGGTGACTATATTTGTCATATAGTCTGATTGTGCCAGCAACTTGGCATACTGTAGGTCAATGACGATTAAAAAAAAAAAAAAAAAAAGTAGAAGTATTGCTGGAGTGTGTTAACATGGAGGTTTCAGACCTCCAAACTGTGTATTTGAGTATTTGGGGATATGTCAGGTAGAGCAAAAGTTATCATTGCATTCATAAAAAGTCAATTTAACAGTGCCAGAATATGGGAATTACGTCGCAAAAATTCTTTGCAATTCATTGTGGTCGTATAGCCGATTTCAAATGAAACTGTAATTCAAGCATTTACATACAGTATAGTGCAATGCAAAAATACTGACCTTTAAATTCATTCATTTCATCTTCAAATAAACCACTTTATCCTGTGAACAGAGAATCAGAGCCTGTCCCAGGAGACTTACTGTAGGGCACAAGACGGGGTACAATGCAATCACAGGGCAGACACAAGGGAACAGCAATTAGCCTAATCTACATGTCATTGGGCTCTTGGAGGAAACCGGAGCAAACCCACTAAGCACAGGGAGAACATGCGAACTCCATGCACGCAGACCCCGAGTCGGTAAGCGAACCCTCGACCCTGGAGGTTTGAGGCCACAGTGGTAACCACTTTATTAAATTGCTGTTTGGAAATGTATTTAATTGTAAAAATCATCATCCTCATTATCATCATCAACCCAGCCAGTAAGTAAGATGTGCTGCGTTCTGATCAGGAACTAGTTTCCTAAGAAGTAGACAACACAGGGAGCAGGAAGGGCCCAGTTTAAATTACACTGTGGAACGGCCCACAGCGATCAGCAATCCATCGCTCTTCCTGTGATATGAAGACTTGAATTTTAATATCTCCAATATGACAGCTTGAAAAATAGTGAAAATGGTATTTTTAACAATCGAAGATATTTCCAAACAGGATTTTAATAAGGTAAGAAATTTTGCATTGAATTTTAAACGCTTGAATTAAATTTTCATTTGAAATATACACTATATTACCAAAAGTATTCGCTCGCCTGCCTTCACATGCATATAAACTTGAGTAACATCCAATTCTTAATCCATAGGGTTTAATATGTGGTTGGCCCCGCCCCCTTTGCAGCTACAATAGCTTCAACTTTTCCTTGAAGGCTTTCCACAAGTTCCACAGGTTTTAGTGTGTTTATGGGAATTTCTGAACATTAGTGCGGAGATTGTGAGTCATGATTCTCGTCCAACATTCGCTTCTGGAACCTTGTGGAAAGCCTTTCCTGAAGAGCTGAAGAATGGATTAAGAATCGGATGTTGCTCAAGTTCATATGCATGTGAAGGCAGGCGAGCGAATACTTTTGGCAATATAGTGTATGTCTGTAATACATCGCAGTGCTTAAAATTTCAAACATTGTAAATACTGTAAGGTATTTTTTATCCATTAAGATCAGATCACAAAGAAGAAAAGTTCAAACATTTTTATTGCAACATGTATTTATTCAGCAATGCTATTTTTAAACTGAGGAATTTTGTCACTGTTATACGTCAATATATCTGCCTAACAGCTCGGTCATCCTAATATACAGATACTTGACACATGAGGACCTTTTTACCTTTACTGCAACAACATGTGTTAAAGCGAACTGTACACTTGGCCACGAGTCTGCAGACGCTACAACACGGTCGACTGTTGTACCTGTGCAGATGGCAGCGAGAGACCCCTGAGAGTCCTGCCATCGCTTTCCCACTGCCAGAAATTCATCAAAACCTGGCGCAAGATGTTCCGCTAAATATGGATGTGTGTTCGGACTCGGACAACGGCTAGACTATGATAAAACTGCAGATGGTTTCGAAATATCCTAAATTTCCTAATGTTTATTCAGAGCGTAATTAATGAAGGATTATTTTTGCCAGAAGACTTAAAAATAGCTCATATTGATGTGCCGGGGTAGGAGCAGACAGTGTTGATGCAGCAGTTGAGAAACAGACTATTTTTACACCAAAGAGATGTGTAGAGATGCAGAAGCTTGCCAGCCTTCGCATGCACAAACTTTTTGAAGACGCAAGGAATATATATATATATATATATATATACTGTAGAATATTAACTTTCTCTATTTTTTGCAGTTCAGTAGGGCATGTTGTTCATTATTAGATTGCTATATCCTGACTGGATATCTGCCATGTACTATAATAATTTGCATGTCTAATTAAATATTATCATATTACAGTTGAAGCGTATAAAGGGACTGGCCATATGGTTCTGTGGTTAAGGGTATAGCAGTGACACCTCGTCAATAAACGCGATCATCTAGAAAATGTCACAAGGTTTCGGTTATCATGCGTTTCCTGTTTCTGCTCAAGCAAAGTCACACATTTTTGAGCGGTTAGCAAATGCGCAAGAGGAAATCCTGCAGCATTCTCCTGGACTAAAGTTCCAATTTACTTCACTGAGTCATTTTATTTTGAGTGGTATTGCATTAAAGATTAGTAATGAGCATGGAATGCGCTCGGTATCTGACTGCAGTAATAGGGGGAAAGTAAAAAAAAAGAAAGTGAGTGGCCGTCTCGTTCTCAGAATGAGTCGATACTTGGGTTTGTGGACGTATCTAGAACAACATGCATTTTCTGAGATGAGAAAGATTTCATCCAGTTCCAGAAGAGGCGTGGTGTGCTGTCTATACTCAAGTGGGATGAAGTGATTGATTGACTGTCCTGTTGTCCAGTTGAGTGCAAACTCAATCTCCCATGCCAAGACAATGGAGGCAAATGTTCATCTCTTTAACAACTCATCTACAACATATTTTGGTACCTAAATGTACGAGGGTGAGTCAAAAATGATCCGCACTCTGGCTGAAGAAATGTCTTTTTAATTAACTTGTTGTAAAAAATACATAATTTTTCAACATAATCTGCTTGCTTTTCCAAGTTTTCATATTCCCTCATTCAAAAATTTTTTTACGCTGTGCTGCGAGCCACGAATGTATCAGAAGTGGATCTTCGTCCTTGTAGGGCTGCTTTCCGGGGACCGAAGGGTTAAATTATTAACTTGCATCAGGACAAAATAAACCAAGAAGTACTGTCGAACACATTATTAAATGTGGTCGGAAAAAGAACAATCATCACTTCTCACATGTGAGAACTCAAAGGACTGGGACTAAACAGCTGTGCGTCTATAAGATTGATGGGAAAAGCCATTGTTTGACGAAAGGTGGCCTTGTTATTCTGTAAGGTCTTTTTGCTATGATGTAGGTCCACTTGTCTGGAGGGCCACTGACTCGTCTAGGATGCATCGATGGTTACGTCTTTAATTTCAGCCCGTGTCTCTGCGACTTGGTCATAATTCACCTCCATCTCAAACAAGCAATCATCACTCACCCGACACTCGCAGGTTCTGACCCCACAGCTAAGTAATGAAAAGCACATGGCTTTATCTGTATGTCCCTCCTCGGAGCTCAGAGCGGCGACATCTAATTTCTCACTTTGCTGCCCTTCTTTGAATAGCGCAGCCAGCTCTGAATGATTGTGTTCTGAGAAACCGGGACCAGGTCTGGAATTTTTAAGACTCTTGCTCCAAAGGGAGATGTGCCAGGCTGTTTAAAATGGACAGCTCGTTGGTGTAACCACTGCTCATCGAGTGGATGGCATGCATTCTTAAAGAACTTCTACTGTCCAAGCGGGACCATGTTCACTCTCGAATCATAAAAAACCGCTGCTAATTCTTAGTGAGCACATGTTTTATTCAGCCCCGAATAAGCCTGTGTTAGCCTATATAGTCTATACAGAGCGCACAATAAAGTCCAAAAGCGAATCTGCCACTGAGAGTTAACTTTCTCGTGTCAGCCATGAAAAAATAATGATTTCAGCAGGATTTAATTATTTAACATTTGTATAAGCGATGACGCATGGAGCACCTCTCTTACAGAGCATCCTGGAGTGTTTTTTTTTTTCTTTGTCTTTCTCTATTATGGCTGGCAAGTCAAAGTGTTTTTGGGTGTGATGTTGCAAAAAAAAGGAAAGAAAAAAAAAGACATACTGTAAAGCTTCACTGCAGTTAAATATTTATATATAGATTAAATGCTCTGTGTCATAACACAAGAAACTAAATGCCTATGCTTGTCATAATTTCAGCAAATCACCGGAGGAATAATTTGCATTCAATATTCAAGAGATTTTATTTGCCGTTTGTTCACATACCAACAATATGGGTGCATTCATTTGATGTATTTATTTATTTATTTAGTTAGTTATTGCATAAAAAAGCCCTCTGAGTCGGTGATAAAAAAGCAAGATAAAGATAAGGAAAAAAAAGATAAAGTTAGAATAAACATATTAATACATGGAATATTTTATCTGTCGGATCATAATAAACATTTTTCGCAATTGTGATCCCAATACACTTAGGACGCAAAAACTGCAGGAGGATTTTTGATATCTTAAGCGGGCGTCAGCCATGAAGACGCCTGGTTAATAGCTTTCTGTGTGACATTATGTTATGTGCCATCATCATATTGAGTGACATCGTATTGAATGACATCATAGTATGACGCTTTTTTCCAGCATCTTGGGCTTTTTGGATATCTAAACATATAAAATCCCCCTTTTTCTAAAATTATGTTATAATAGTACTGGCATGTCCCCTTTAAATGCATGTGCCCAGTCTGCCTGTTGTCTTTCTGGTGCACCCAGGTGACGATGGCGCAGGGTGCTTGGGCCCGCTCATCTTTGCTTGCAACTGTATTTTAAATATGATCCTCAAATATGGAGCTATTGCATGTCATCAAATTTCAAATCAAGTTTTTACATTACATTGCACTTTGTTCTTTAATAATACATTTCTTTAAACCAGATACATGCACAGTGATTATAGCACACATATATTTTACTGTCTGTATAATCTAATACAGTATGATTTAAGTCTGTATTTCTATATGTAATGTAGGTAGCCACTGGGAGACGTGGGTGTCTTAGATACTGACATTGTCTCATGGCCAGGGTCCAGTGAGAGAGAGCGACAGTCAGGTACAGTAGGAACAAAACATGATGTAAGGCTCATGAATTAATCCTACAGATGACAAGCGAGAATGAGCTCACACATTTCCTACCAACAATAGCCCTGTGGCAGCTAAATAAATCTACTCTCTGCCCGATTCCTGATGAACAACATATTTCTTTTACAGAAAAAAAAAAAATGAGTCAGGACAATGAGGTGAACTGAGCATGAACGCAGCGAGACATTTGCAGCCTCTTTTTTTATTCTTTTTTTTTTTTTTTTTGTACCAGTTTTTGCTCCTTATGTGGAAATTCCCAAATATACATTACAGTATGGTCCTGGCTTTTTATCTGAATGGTTTTTCCTTTATAGTCAGCACAAGTGCCTGTTGTAAAAATGAATCCTACCCCTCTAAAAGATCCTATTTGATCATTCAGCACTCCTGTAAATTTGACTTAATCACAAAGTCGTCCTTTGTGCTCTTACAGCCTAGTGTGCCAAGTATGAAACCCCCAGGTTTGAACAGTTTCACACCCTTCTTCTTTGTCTTAGACAAATGAACACGAGCATAAGCCAAGTGTAAGCATGGATTTTTTTTTTTTGCGCTGACTTGATGATGGATGGTCCTTACATGCCTTACATGCGTTTTCCTAAATATTTTTCATCGCACTTAAGCAATGAATTGTTAATGTAATCACCGGCTACCTCCTGGAAAACCCTGAATCGATTTCCGCTTGGCTGAATGCATAATTAGAACGACTGCTCAGCATCTTGACCTTAAGAGTCAAGGTGCAGAAACAAGTCCCCCTCCCTTCCCCCAAAGCACCACACCCTTACAAAATGAAGGGGTTTACATACTGTACACAGGCACACAGAGAATACAGTATATGCTTATGTACAGTACCAATCAAAAGTCTAGACACACCTTTTAATTCCATGGTGTTTCCTGATTTTTATGTCTACATTGTAAAAACAATGATGAAGGCGTCCAAAATATGCGATAATCTCCTTTGAACAGTTGATATTGAGATGAATTTGCTTCTTATGCTCTGTAAAACCTCC
This sequence comes from Platyallabes tihoni, assembly GCA_030068045.1. NCBI lineage: Eukaryota > Metazoa > Chordata > Actinopteri > Siluriformes > Clariidae > Platyallabes > Platyallabes tihoni. Next base: position 15,725,775 of record JAQQZS010000014.1, on the reverse strand, counting down.
ATAACGGCTCTAATCAGAGGTGCTGTTTGTTAATGATGATTGGTGATTTCTGACTCTAAATGAACTGCTTCTCTGCAGTAGAGGTAAGTTTTGGTCTTGCTTTCCTGGGATGGTCTTCATGAGAGTCGGTTTCATCATGGGTTTTGCAAATGCACTAGACAGTACTGTTCAGCTGGAACAGCTGACCTCCGTGGCTTAAAATAACATCTGACTGTTGTTGTTGTTGGTGTTGCTGTTAATTATTTACTTAATTCCATATGTGTTATTTCATAGTTTTTATAAAAATCCAGAATGTGTGTTCTAGAATGTACTGTAGTAAATAAATCACTAAACAAAAAACATTGAATTAAAAGTTGTGTCCAAACATTTGACTTGTACTGTATATCCATGTTTGTTAAAAACTATTACAACATTTAAAAGGTTTTTTTTTTTAAGGAATATTTTCACAATGAACCATTAAAAAAAATTTCTAAGAGTGCTTAAACAGTCTTAACCTTTTAAAGTTTTCCTCAGGTTTTTATTAGGACACATTTTCAAGGAAAAATTACAAAATGCATTAAACTTAACCTGATTGAGCCATCTCTACCATTTGGTTGAGGTGTTAAAAAAAAAAAACAGTACTTTAATTCGTACACTTTTTAATTGGTTCCACAAGCAATAAAGTAGATCTCATGCCCGAAAACCATGCAAAATTTTATGTTTTTTTTTTTCCCTCTTGGTTTTTGTACAAGTGATGTTACAACCATTTGGAAAAGGCATGTTGATTGTTATTACATATAAATGCCTGAAGAAATCAAAAAATGCTACCCCCCCACCCCCCCCACCCCCCCCGGGCCAAAGGGCCTCCAAGGACAAATTAGTAACACCAATAGCGACAACCAAAACAAAACCTATAGCACGTACAGTAATATCAAAAAACTGTAATGAAGAACCCTTCAGGGGAATTCAGTGGAATGAAATAAGACATCTTTAAATCTTGACTACACTTTGAATTTTTTGTCACATCTTAAACACATCAATTAGAAAAAAATGTTCAGACTCTGTTGCTGAAGAGAGTTCCCTCAGGGGTCCTATGTACAGTATACTTTAATTTAAAGTCCTCATTAAAGGTTCTACTTCCATGATAGGAAAACACTGTAGTGTAGATTTTTGCATTGAAGGTCCAGGAGTTAATACAGTTTTATTTCCTACAAAGTACTAATAATGTAAAAATATATATGTTGTGGGATTTGAACCTGGGACCTTCTGAACCATAGACCAAAGCCTTAACCTTTGATGAACCATAGACCAAAGCCTTAACCCTTGACCTCCAGGTAAGGGTACTTGGCTTTCATCCAAACAATGCTACTTCATGACAAACAAGAATTTTCAATCCCTCAATCCTTTGACTGGGTTTGGCCCTAAACAGCTCATCCATTCACAATGTTCAAGAGTATTCAATCGGATTGCAATCTTCAGGTGAACAAAAGATGCTTCATGGATTGCAAGTAGAACTTCCAAAGCTGAGAGTAGGGTTGAGTTTTCATAGGATTCATAGAAACCGCACTTCATGTGGTTCATCTCTCTTGGAGAACCTTCAGCAGAGGTCTCTCTTTTAGAAAAGGTGCCACATATGTCTTCAACATTTCCACACGTGCACATTTCCAAAGAACCCTTGAGGAATCATTTGCTTCCAAGAGTGCATAAGTAATTAATCAGCATTTGCCTCTCGACCTGCCGGCTCACTGAGAGAGGTATAAAAAATGCTGCAGATGAAAAGAAAATAGTGGAGACTAATGCATTGTGAGCCACATAAAATCTCATCTCTCTGTTCGTGTTATACAGATCGCCCCTGAGGAACACAGGCCTCCAACACTGTGAGAAATTCATGCACACACAGCACCTGCACTTCCTCGCTTCACCTTTTCCCTGGGCCCTATAAATAAAACATCTGTCATCTCCCAGGATTCACATGCAGCTTGAGCCTGAGTGTCTTGTGTTCTAAATGCTACACTCATAAATAAAATGATTCCTTTAGGGCACTTCGGATAGTCAAAAGTTCTATGTTTTTAAAGGGGCTTAATTAATAAATAGAAAAATGTCTGGTGTGGAGGTACAAAAGGGAAAGAACCTGAAGAAACCTTGGATGGAATGGGATCTTTAATTCTTATCAGTGTTTTGGGTTTTGTGGATATTCTGTATACTATTAGGTGGCATAATGACTTGGTGGTTAGCACTGTCTCGTTTTACTTCCACGGTCTGGGTTCGGTTCCTGCTTCGGGGTCTGTTTGCATGTTCTCCTTGTGCTTGGTGGGTTTCCTCAAGGTACTCCCACAGTCCAAAGACATGCTAATTAGGCTAATTGGTGTCCCCAAATTGTCTGTAGTGTGTGAATGTTAACCAGAGGACCTACTGTACCATGGTTGTACATTTGGTACAATGATCACTATTGGCCTCCATGGTTCCTAGCTGCACTACAGAGGTTCCTAGATGGATGGAGCAAACTTTTAGTGAAATTTCTTTAGATGGTTAATGGTTTTTGGTCTCTTAAGGGAATCTTTTGCTTCTATTGTAGAGTTAGGACAAAACCTACAAAAGGAATCCTATTATCATTTATGGATCCATTTATTCAAGCCAAGGATGGATGGCTGCAATGACCTGTGACATACTTACAGTATGTTGCTAAGGTCAAAGGCAACAGACATGACCATTTAATAAGGAACCATATAGGGCGCTGAATTTGACCTTTTGTCTCCTAAAAGTGAGCTGTACAAGTTTTAAAATTTCATTTAAAGGAAAAAAGGCAATGTCCCAGGTAAGTGTTAATAAACTCATGTACATTTATTATATTATAGCTATAAATCGGTGGCTCTTGGAAGGAAAGAGATTGAAATGGAAAGATTTTGAGTACAATGCCACGATTACGTTGATGAAAATGTCTCCAGTCTCCAGACATTTAAGCCGACTTTACGTAGCATGGAGAGCAGATGATAAAGTGTATCAGAGTGCATGCGGGTGCCTCGATGGCACACTTACCAACTATCTGCTTCTCTGTGAAATTGGAATTAATGAGCCGACTTCAGCAAGCAGTCAACTCAATGGTGCGAGAATTTCACTCTCTCAGTCAGCTACACTTACAGTGCCCCTCACTGCATGCCCATACTTACCTCAGCATGTTTTTACAACCAGCGTTTCCTAGAGAACTGTGTCGACAGATTTTACCCTGTGCGCGTCTTTCAGAACAGGGCACCGCTGGCTCTCAGCTGTGGCCTCGGAAATAAAGCAGCGCCTCGTGCCGTGGTGCGTTATTATAATCGCTGAACGCTGTCTCGATGGAGATGATGAGAGTGCCATGTGCTAAACAATTCATGTGATTCATCATCAGCAACTCATAGAGAAAGAGGGCTAAAGATAAAAGGAAAGGAAATCGACTGTTTTTTTTAAATTAGGGGTCGCTTTCATTCATGGAACGTCTGTGGTTAGGATTAACTCTTGCGCAGCTTTGGAGGATGGGTCATGTCCAACTGCTGACTCAAGCTGTATTGGAGCACAGCTGGCATGTCTTCTTGGAATAACTCCAAAATACAGCCTGTCAATAAGCCAGAACTAAAGCATCAAACTTTGCCTCACTGTTCTGTGTTCTTTCGGTCTGTGGTTTAAAGCGTGCTGATACCTCATTATAGTACGTCCGGTTGTTTTGTATTACTTTTACATCACATCAATTTACCAATGCAAACAATTTTTCATTTATTGAAGATTTACAATAAATCTTACAATAAATCTCTTAAAATTAATAAGAGAAAACTAAAAAAATTCAGACTTGCGACTTTCACCAGAAAAAGTTAGACTTCCGAGCTCATAGACGTTTTTACCAGCTGGTTGTAAAAAAAAAAAAAAAAAAAAAAAGGACTCTATCCTGGATAATAACAGCACAGCTGGAAAGTAGACGCAATATCTCCTTAATACTTACAAAAAAAGAACAGGGTACTACACACACTGTCTGCACTTACACTTTGTCTATGTCTGCCCTGGCTGTTGCTGCACCACAAAAGAAAAAGTTCACAGCTCAAGCATGGGGCAGCATGATTCCCACCTCAATGAGCCCCCAATATTAAATGCTACAGTTCCTATTTTTCACCTCTAGGTGAAGTAATAACTCTGTAAATCTAAATCAGGCTGTGAGCACTCGGGGGCCTCTAGAGAGAGCTGATTGGCCGAGCTCTTTCAGAGGGGTGGGATGGGAGGCACTTAGCGCTCTCACATCAATCATGGCTCCTCAGCCAATCATGAGCATCCGTCAGCTCACGCAAGTGGAAGGAGCGGATAGCGCTGCCTCTGAGTGTGTTATGTCACTCCCAATGGTGCGTGAGCGAGCAGTTCGAAAAGATGCGGTAGGCTAGCGTCACATGGTTCAGAGGAAACAAGTGATAGTCTTTGGCCCTCCCTGACTGACTGGTAGTAGTAGCCCTAATGTGGGAGCCCCCTAGTGACGGGTGGGAATTGGATACATCTAAATTAGCTAAGGACCTGCAATGAGAAGGACACAAGACCACGTCCCTGAAACAGCCTTAGACTGGACAACATTAGGGAAAAGGAAACCAGGGCGGAGATGAACAGTAACATCAGAATTACAAAACCTTGGATACACTTGGGAATAAAAGTGGCTCACGGCTAAGGACAGAGGCTGTTGATGGAAACTGGTTGTGTTGCACTGGGTTGTACAGGGGATGAAGAAGGTAAAAAGGTTTATAACAAAAAACAAGCAAAATCCAGTCTTACACACTGACATGATATATGTAAAAAAATTTATTTCAGCCCCAGTGGTGGCTCAGGGGTTAAGGCTTTGGGGTACTGTTTAGAAGGTTGGAGGATCACTGCAAAGCTGCCAATGTTGGACAATGGAGCTAGACTTTTAATCCTCTGCTCCAGGGGTGAGCATATTTTTCCTAAAATACTCACTCTAATAGATAAATAAAGGCTTCCATTCTTCTACATTTTGGTTTGTAAGTATTGTCTCAGTACATTGGACGAATGCAATTCTGTATCAGATCTATTCATCTATCCATCCATCCAGCCATCCATCCAGTCAAGCCATCACCACTAAATTATAGTTGCCTGGCAACCTACAAGCATAATACATTACAGGCAAATTGGAAATACCAGTCGGTCGACAATGCGTGTGTTTGGACTACGGGGGGGAAAATCCACCGAGCATGGGAAGAACCAGAATGTCCATGCCCACAACAGGAGGTTAAATTCAGAATTGAAACCATCCACCACCCGGGCGAGGTGCAAGCTGACAATTCTAACCACTAATCAACCATCTTGGTATCACATCTTTATCTTCTATAAAAATAATATACTCTGGAGTAACGCATGGTCTGGTCATCCACAGCCATTCGGCCAACTTATGAGTAGTAGCTTCTTCTTCTTCCTTGATGTTTAACAATGTTTGGAGTGCTATAAGTTACAGTACATCACTATCACCTATAGATCTCACTTTCCCTCAACTTCCTGGTCTTTTAAAGCGGACTTTCCAGTCCAGTCTTCCTCAAAAAAAAAAAAAAAAAAACATGAAATGCTTCCTTCTCTGATCAGTGACTTCTAAAAGACTTTTAACATTACCTTCGACTCTCCCTAGTTCTTGGAGCTGTGACATCATATTTAGCCTGTCCTGTATATACAGTATTTCCTGCACGAGAGCAGTACATACTCAACATTCTCACTTTCATGGTATATCTCACAGAGGCCTTTCAGGTGCTTACCTACTAACTGAATGAACCCAAACGCCGGCTAAGTTGCGCGCAAATAGTTGACTGTTAAATGAACCATGCAAAATATAAAAAACAGAAATTCTGTGAGAAATTGGAAAGGTAGTTCCGTCACAGGCGTGTCACAAGCGTTCCTCACTCAGTTAACAGTAGGCAGTCACATCATCAACTTTTCATCAACAATGTCACAGGAGTTCCTCACTATGAAGCGTGATCAAGTGCGTCAGGTGTGACCTCATAGTTACTAAAACCCCAAATCGGATTGCAGTGTGTCTTCGGCTACAGCACATCCGACGAGTGAATGAAACCCTGGATCAGACTGATCAATGAAAACATTGGAGCAGACTGAGGAGTGGCAGCGAGTTGACTGTACACCCCATTCTCAGGTAATGGTAATGTCAGGATCTGCACGTTTTTAATTGTTTGCGTGTTTTATTGTACACTAGACCACCGAACCTTCTTAAATTTTAATTCAATACACTTTCACCTCACACCTCCAGAGTCTGTGGTTTGAGTCCCGCCTTGGGTCTTTGTGCATGGAGTTTGCATGGTCTCCTTTTGCTTTATGGTAAATGGCTGTAGTGTGTGAATGAGCATGTGAGTGTGTGTGTATGTGTGCCCTGCAATGGATTTGCACCCTGTCCAGGATATACCCCCGCCAGGCCCTCTGTGATACAGGATAAGTATAACCGATATCAGCGATCCCATAGTCATCTCTCTTTCGCCATCGGATCGATCCACTTTAGCCCTGGAATCAAATTTAGCCACGAATTCATACTGTAGTACTGATAATACAACAGCACTGTATTAATATTCAACGCTATAGGTAGGAGATAGTGAGAAAGAAGCACAGACTGATGTATAACTACACATTTTTGCTTCTGGCAAGGTAGGAGAAATTGATAGAAAATTTTCTTTGAGCCGAGGTCTGAATTTCATGTTTGTGCTAGAATTCAGATCTCAATTCAGTATATGCAGTTATTGTAAGTCTATAAATACTAACAGATTTCCGTAGGGAGGAACACTATCAGCCAAAACATGGTGTTGGTGCTAAAACGTGTCTCATCTACTTTAGGTGAAAAAGTACATTTTCAGATAGGATCATATTAACACAATTTTTAATAATGAGATAATTATCTCCCTATGCATGCCTTGTTTTTTGTAAATATACATACACATTTATATAATAAAAACCACATTTGCTAAGTATAAATAATGCCCTTTCATGTAGACTCTGTAACTTTTTCAAATTCAAATATTTCAGCGATCTTAATTGTCATTCAGATGAACTTTGGCCTATTTAGATTTCACATAAACCTGAAAAAAAAATTATTCTAAAATGCTAAATTGTTAAGATATTGCTGTAAGAATTTGATATGGTTATGGACAGGGGCGGACTGGGACCAAAAAGTGGCCCTGGACTTCCTGGCCAACAGCAGCCCACATCATAATACATTGGCTCATTAATGTAGAGATAATTTTTTAACACCAATTGCTTGTATAAAAATATAATACAATACAGAAATCAATGCTATTTAAACATATTATTTGAAGTA
>JAQQZS010000014.1:15696189-15708114 GCA_030068045.1 Platyallabes tihoni | reverse complement strand
CACTCTGGAGAAGGTTTTCGTCCAGGATATCCCTGTACTTGGCCGCATTCATCTTTCCCTCGATTGCAACCAGTCGTTCTGTCCCTGCAGCTGAAAAACTCCCCCACAGCATGATGCTGCCACCACCACACAATTCTGTGTTTTTCTGTCAATATGAGGAAAAAAAATGCACTTAAATGATTTTAGCAAATGGCTGTAATATAACAAAGAGTGAAAAATTTAAAGGGGTCTGAATACTTTCCGTAACCACTGTATGTATATAAATCTTAATGGGGGAAAAAATAGAAATTCCTTGTGTCTTCACTTTTTCAAAGAAGGTGAGTGAGAATGCTTGTGTGTTCTTTCATACAGCCAAAACCAGCGCATTTGATGTGACCAGAGAAGTGCAGCACAAATATAAATGTAAATGCAAATTTATTCTGATAAGAAAAAAAAAAAAATCCAGGTATGAGGTTATATTTGGGGAAAATCTAATTGACTCATTTTAGCAATGGTAAATACAAAAAAGGAAAAAAAAAAGGCAGACAGTGTTTTGTTTATTTTTTTCTTGTCAGTGTGCACACACTCATCTGGATATCTAAAAATGACTAATGAAGAAATTCTATATAATATGCCCTATTATGCAGAATTTCCTCTTTAGTCATGTCTTTAATGTTTAGGTTTGTACGACATGTATTTTTGTTGCCACGCTGTATCCAGTTACTGTACAGGTTCGTTTGAGTTATTGAGACAAGTGTGTAGTGAATAACCCGGTGCGGTCTACTAACAGAATCGCGATACAAATCAAATTGGCACTAGGGTATCGTCATATTATCGTATTGTAGTGATTCCCGTCCCGACTATTCATGGATTTTGTGAAGTTCTGAGAAATATCCTTATAAGAACGCGAGATGAGGATCTTGTCAGCTTAGTATGTAATGCTGGGTACCACATACAGCAACTCTCTGACTGTCAGGTAACATCTGATCCAAAGTCTCGCCCTCTGTCTAGCGATGCATGTCATTTTGGAAAATACCCTGCAGTCACCCTGCCAGTTCAGTCTGCCCACAGGGTTTCATAGCAACCGCTCTGTCTTTAGGTTGGCAGCACACGTGACTGCGCTTGTTATACTGTAGATTTAGAATTGTTTAAGTGTGTGAAACGCTCACCACAGATGAACTTTCAGAGGAACTTAGAGCATACACTGCTTTGTCTGTTTATGTGTGCTGCTCCAGGTCGAAGGTAGAAAACACGATAAAGTCGTGTAGTCTTGATCTTTAACGATGAGATTCTTAAGATTTTTGTGGAAAACAAGGCTCTTATCTTAAAGGAAAAAAAACTTTCTCCTTCAGACTTACACAATAAACTGTTGGTCTTGAGCAATCATGAACTATTCTTCTAATGGGAAAGCACCTTTCTCTTTGCCTTTGTATGCAGAAGTCTGCGGTTTAGAGTTTAATGAAATTTTCTTTTTAAAGAACCTACAGTGTATATCGTCATTTTCTTTATAATACAGAAGAGGTGTGTGATCTGATGAAGCATGCAGTATATCTTTCCTTTCATCGTGCTGTTTAGGTAAAGGCAGACACTTTTGGTAAGTGTCAATTTGCGTGGGTTGTAGACCACAAACAACAATGCAGTCACTCTGAACGCCCCTGGTTTCGTTTCTGGCTGCCCTGCCTTCTGCCTGCTTATTGTTCTGTAAAAAGAAAAAAGAAAAAAAAGTGTCAGTAGCATGGCTTCTTACAGGTTTGTTTATTTAATTATTTATTTTTACTTTTTACAAAATCACACACTCCAAGGGTTCATTTTACCACCTTTAGCTTTGATCACAGCACACAATGTGGTGTCCGGTTCATGTATAAAAATGATTCCTCATACAGTACTCCCAGAACCACTCTTTCACAATTTGTGTCCTGGAATATCTCTGTGCCGTTAGAGAAGAAAAACTCCATATACGTGATAATCTGGTCTTCAGTACATTCAGGTCGCCAGCTGAATTTTCAGGTCATCAGCTGATTTCATTTTATTGCCGCATGACATTGCTGAGTCTAGACCTGAGCGACTGAACCAACCCCAGATCATAACACACTGCGTCCAGAGGATTGTACTGTGGGCACTATGCATGATGCGTGCATCGCTTCATACACTTTCTCCTCTTACCATGACGCACATATCGCTCTGGAATAGAGTCAATCTGAACTCATTAGACCACATGGCCTTGCTCCAAAGTGCAATACAGTGGAACCTCGGATTACGAGCATAATTCGTTCCGGAAGCGGGCTCATATTCCAAAACACTCGTAAACCAAATTGAATTTTCCCATAAGAAATAATGGAACATGCGCATTTACAAACACAAAATAAAATATGTTTTACACACACACGTTATAGTCACAGTGTTATAGTAAACAGTACACGCGTGCACGGATGTTGATTATACCAGTAAGAGACAAGCACTGAGACCCAGGGGAGATGATTACCCACAATTCCAAGCACAAGAGAGAGAAAAACCGTTGGCCCAGTTGTGATCACGTGATGCTCGGCGTCAAAACAAGAAGCGCATGCGTGATACATGATACTCGATGCTCGTAAACCAAGACATGCTCATTTTCCAACTCAAAATTTATTAAAAATCTTTGCTTGTCTTGCGGAACACTCGCAAACCGCGTTACTCGTAATCCAAGGTTCCACTGTACAGAGATATTCCAGGACACAAATTGTGAAAGAGTTTTGAGAGATTTGTGCTCTCTCAAAAATTAGTCTTACTAACAATTAGTTTTCTTATGGCCTCACGCTGTCTAGTCCCAATCCTGTGTTCTCATCACATTGTGTTCGCGTATGTGTGTGTGTGGAAATGCTTTTACTTTTAATATTAAACATAGTTAGTTTTTTCACTGTTGATTTTTTTTAACCTTCACCAAGTGTTTAAGTGACCTCCATTCATGGCCTCTATTCATCCTCCACAAAGTTGACAATTCGGAGGTATCCCTCCAGGTTTTGATAAAGTGTTGAACCTTTCTTAACCCAGGCCCAGTAATTTCAAACCTCCTTAGATGTTTTCTTTTACCTTAATGCAGCCCAACACTTTCTGAAATGGGGCAGAACCTAGTACCGATCCATTCCTCTTATCGCAGGAGTTATTCAGCCCTTTTCTGACAAAATTGTGTGAGTTCGGCAGCAGATGGAGTTTGTTTTTGCTGCTGAACATGAGGTGGTGTTTGGTAGAGTCAGGTTTTGTTGGTGGTGGTGAAATGGTGAAAATTTTTTTTCCTTTCGGTGAGGCTGTGTATGTTTTAATGCGTATAGTAATAGCCTGTCTATACATAACGGCTGCAGAGCTTTCAGTTACTGAACTTTCAATTAGACGTTTGAGTAATTTCTGTAATAACACTGTAGTAAATATGTTTGGTAACGATGGCTTGTGAATTTAACATCTGTAACGAAATTAAAAGGAAAAAAAAAAATCTCAGCCCCACTGTCTGTGCTTCAGAGACCTTATTGCTGAGAATAGCTGCTCAGTGTTCACAATGCTGTAGTCATATTTAAATACAATCTGAAGTACGCTAGTGGGAAGATGAGACAAAGAGCTAAAGCAGCCTATAAGAAAAGTACTGTTGTATGTACAGTATGTATATAGTCTTAGTAACGTACCACAGGATTAAACAGAATGAACTTTCCTGATTGGTTTACATGAAAAAAAAATCTTCCAATATAAAACCACTTTTAAAAATTCTCCTGACCAGGTATTCCACGTGCTGCCACCCTACTCATGGGCAGAGTGTGTGATAATTGTATTATGTATAACTGATCCAAACACATTGCAGCGAGAATTTTGCTCCTGGCTGCTCAACTCTGCTTCAGTGAGGAACAGTTGGTGGGTATGCTGCCAAGGAAGAAAGCCATTGTTAGATTTTTTTCGGGTTCTAAGAGATTAAAAGCTGTCCGTCTGTGAAACACCAGTCCACTCAAGACTCGTCTCGGATGGATGCAGTTACTCATTACACCAATACCATCAATCAAAAGAAGTTCAAAACAAAATTTTATGAAGTGTTTAATTATTAGAGCTGTTTGATTTATTCGATTACGCAATCTGATCGATCTCTTGTTGGACGTTTCAGTGATTCAGAATTGATTCATGCTTTTTAAATTATGTAGGTAAAATTACAAATGTTAATTGGTCTAAATCACTTTGTAAAGAATGAAACTGCTTCCACGTACTCATGCTCCAAATACTCAAGTTTTGCAATAGTGTCACGCCTTCTTCATTTCGAGTTTATCCTCGGTCGCCACCTGCTGGACTGGAGTGTGGAGCAGAAAATGGGAAAAAAAACAAAAGATTATCACTTTGTACAAGAAATGACATTTACACAATCAACACACAAGTTACCGAGAATTTTAATGTTTATTGAATACTCAGAGTAGATTTTATTACTTAAAATAAATATAACTGTATGAAATAGAGCTGCTTGAGCCAGATCAGACAGGAAACATTTACAGTATTTGGGAGATACCTTTATCCAGTGTGATTTACATTAATCCCATTATACGAAATGGTATTGACAAGTTTCGACACTAGCTTCGTTTACAAGAAAGTACTTTATTATTTCAACATGCAGAAGTTGCAGAATGCACAAGTTGCGGTTTCTACATTTTCGGGGCGTTGAGCTTGTTGAAGGTCTTCCTGATCTCTCGGTGATGTTCTCCTGCTCTTGAAGTGGGCGTGCCATTCAAAACAATTTGAATGACTCATTGCAGAAAACTCGATGAATCATGTCAAACGTCTCTGTATCGGATTTGCCAGGTTTCAGACAGAATTTCACGTTCATTCTCTGTTCTAATTTGCTGTCCATGATGAAATAACAGACGTGGTAATGCACACAATCAGAATAGCGCCAGTTGCACAACTCCTGATGTACACAGGACATAATTGAAAGGCAACTGAAGATGTCTTTTAGGATGCTGACTTATGAAGGTTGGAGCTCCCTATGAGACATGTGCGTGCAGCCATTTGCTGCCAACTGTTGGCGTATTACAAAACTAGTCTTGAAACTTTTTGATACCACCTCATACCATGAGCAGGTGAGGGTTATGGGCAAAAGCGAATAGACTCTAATCAAGAGTCTAGTTATCCAACTTGTTATGAAGTTTGGGCATCGGTGGCTCGGTGGTAGGTCTGTCGTCGCCTGCCATGCGAAAGGCCCGGGTTCGATTCCCAGCCAATGCCCAGACACTAGATGCAGTGCTGGTCCCAGACCTGGATAAATTGAGAGCGCTGTCACAGCAAAGGCATCCGGGGTAAAACCTGTGCCGGATCGAATGGTCGTCTGTGGCGACCCCTTGACGGGAGAAGCCGAAAGACCAACAACAACATAATTTTATGATAAAATAATTTCCGAAATTATTGGTTTTAATAATCAGGTTGTACAGTATATTTGCATTCACAGCTAACTGCAGCCTAATTATCAGGGACAGTCTACTTTTTTACACACAACTTGAAGATATACTGTACAGCAGGCCAAGTTCAAAGGACATAGCAAAGTTGCTACTGTAAGATTCTTCATGCACAAGATCCTTGACAGTGTTATTGCGCTTATACTGTAACTAAAGTCTTACAGTTACAGTTTTAAAATGGCAGTATTACTAGTAAACACGTTTCCATGAGAGACAAAATGCACTGGCAGATGGACTGCATGTCATCAAGCTGAATCATTCGTCCAACCATGTACAGGATGTAATGAAAATGATCAGATGAGTCTGTATGTGTGTGTGTGTGTGTGTGTGTGTGTGTGTGTGTGGAAATATAACATACCATGTCATCAATCATGATTCTTCAAAGAATAGCGTGTTTCATTAACGTCTGAACAGACTGCATGATTATGAATGGGGGAGTGAGAACATGAGGACAGGAGTGCTGGGAATTTGTTCATGTGTCAGTGGGTGGACGTGGAGGATTTGTCTTGACTCTCCGTCCTACAGTATGTTTCAGACACTTTTTCTACTACAATGACTGAACAGTCCAGGCATCACCACCACAACCTCTAGCTAACCGTTTGTGCGTTAAATGCTCGTTTGTGCGTTAAATGCTCGCCTACTGTAGTTGACTGTGAAAAGTGTGAATAGGTAACTATCTCCTTCTTGTAGTGTGCAGATTTCTGATTATTTTGGCATAGGAAATTTGAAGCGTAGTCGCTCATGTGAGGAGATCCCATCGACATCCAACCAGGCATAATTAGCCATGCTCTCTGGGTGGAAAAGATGGCCTTCTTCTTTTCTTGGCTGTGTTAAACAGAGCAATGTCTGATAGCTAATTTATACAGAAAAAGGGCAATTTGTGCTCTACTCCAAGTGCATTCAGCTGCCCTATAACGCTGCATGAACAGCAATCGGAAAGCACGTGCCAGCTGGCTTCTGCTGTTCTGGAGGAGGCATGTGCGCTAGATTTCACCTCCTCAGACTGGGAGCTGGGAAGCAGCCACGACTAAATGGGGTAGAAATTCACAAGCGACTGCGCACGAACGGATCCTTTGTTACAGTACGTATCTGTTAACACTGCAGAGTTACTACTGTATTCTGTGCATGTACTGTACTGTGGACTTAACCTGTCCTAGGAACTCAGTGACTTACCATAACCCCACTGAAGCGTTGTTTCTCACAGTAGTTCCTTTTATGGTCATCTGCATTTTGTTGGGAACTCTATTATTATTATTATTGTGGGTTGGTTTCAGAGACCGTCTTTACACTGAGGCGCTTTTGTGCCCACCGTAGTGGTAAAGAGTGGCTAATTGAGTCACTGCAGCCTTACTGTGAGGTTGAACTAGTCTGGCCTTTCTCCTCTGAGCCCCTCTCATCAGCAAGGCATTTCCTTCCGCAGTGCTGCTGTTTTGTGTTTCACTCGTTTTTTTTCCCCGCACTATTTCATATAAACTCTAGAGACTGGTTTAATGTGTTTAAATTCTAGGAAATTTCTGTAATACTGTACTTGAACTAGCTCATGTTGGACCAACCCCCATACTATCACCACCTCCACCAAGTTCGCATTTTTCTTCGTTGTGATGTTCGATGGGAGCATTAATTAAAAGTTTTGGTCCCTAGCAGCATAATTTTAAGTCTAGAGTACCAGTCAGTTGTTATTTTAAGACACGAAGCTCAGCTGTTCTGGAATAGTTTCTTGCAGGAACGGTATTGTCGAGTGTAATTTGCAAAACCCATCAAGCATCATGATGAAACTGGCTCTCATTAAGACCATCCCTGGAAAGCAAGACCAAAACTTACCTTTCTGCTGCCGAGGAGAAGTTCATTTAGAGTCACCAGCCTCAGGAATCACCAATTAACAAACAGCACCTCGGATTAGAGCCGTTCTGAAGGATTTAAGTAGCAGATACATCTCGATATCAGATTATTACATATTTTCAGCATTCTTTTAAAATGTAGAAAGAAATAAAAAAAAAATCAAGAAAGACGATGGAATAAGAAGGCGTGTCCAAACATTTAAAAGAAAAATAAATCATGCAGTTAAGCTCAGATGGTAGTCATTTATTACTTATTATAATCTGTATAGACTCATGTGTTATGTTTTTCCCGTTTACGTCAGTTTCAATAATATGGAGTTGCTTCAAGTCAATCTCCTGAGCCATCACGCATTAAATAACCTGTTGTGTACTTCTTCTTTATTCCATGTGGCCATGCACATTTTCTAATATATAAAGATGGTCGCCCTAGCAGCACCAGTCCAGATAATGCGGACTTGCGAAAAAGATTTGTGAATACAGAGTAGTGGCTTTCAATATTTTTCATTCATTCTGCTTTTATTAGAGCCGTCCATGGACCTAGACTGAATCATCTGCAGGTTTTATTGAAATGTGGTCTTATTCATTATTAAAACTCCACGTATTGATGACCATGTATTGATATTGATCAACACGTATTGATATTGATGACCTCACTGTTGGTGAGGTGGCAAAAAAAAAAAAAAGTATTTGGCTTCAGTAGCGTTTTTTCTACATGTCTGTGCCTGCTGGTTTAATTTCACATTAACCAGGTACTGTATGTTTTCCTTGAAATGGAAAGTGAATGACATTAACTGTTCATAATAATGTGAAATCTAAACCCTGTGTTATGTTATTCCTGCTTTATATACAGTATAAGGACTTTCAGTTCGCTCCAGAAGTACTGAAATCTTTCATGAGTTCAAAATACTTAATACATTCAGTGATATTGTGAGTGTGTTTTAAACTTAAAAATCTATCTATTTAATTTAAAGTGTTAGGCAATAAAGAGTGAAACAACCTGTACCATCATCAGTAAGCAACACTTACTGTACCATCATTTCATTCTGTGATTGCATAAATTCTACAAGGTCAGTACAATGTCATGTAGAAACTTGGGCTCGCTGTAGATTTTTTTTTTTCAGTTCTTTCCTCTCTGCTGGAAAAAGACCACCTTCATTACGAAACACAAAAGCCAAAAAACAGTCTATTGTCTATTACTTAATAATAGAGATGTGGGATGAAATGATTTAGTTACGTTTTCTGATTCTTATGTGCTTTTGTCTGCGATTCATATTTCGTCCTCCAAAATCATTTTTTTAAGGGAGTTTTAGATTTATGTATGTTTGCATTTTAGGATGTAAATCGTTGCCATTCCTCTATAGTAATGCAGGTGGTGCTCTCAAAACTATTCACACACTGGCCTGGTGCACAGCATACTACAGTGGTAGAAACAAATTATTTGAAAATTATGAGTTTGTTTAGAATTGTAACAAAATACATTTAAAAATAATATAGAATCGGGATATTTATAAAATCATGATACCAACAGAATTGCAATACAGATCGAATCAGCATGTACATAGGTATCGTGATAATGTCGTATCGGGTGATCCCCGGTGATTCCTGTCCATTCTAACCTCTAATGTCAATTACTTACCAAAAAAAATGCAGATTTCTTTGCAATGTAAACAAATTGTATCTAAACCTGCTCTCATTAATAAGCACCAACAAGCAAACCTTTTTTTAGTTTTCTTTCATTAATTAAGACTTTCAGGTTATTTTCAGGGCTGTCTTGTCGCTTGAATGCATTACCCGTATTGATTCTAGAGTTGCATCTTGCTGCACAGGACCACTGTTTGATCATTCAATTCAGTCCTCTGTCCACTGTGACACGACCTCTTCAGTCAGCCAAATATAAAATGAGGAATGAACACATTATGAGCCCCGGGGCAGCTAATGGTCTGGGTTGCCAAGGCTATGTGGCCACTCCACAAGCAACCAAACCAGAACTCAGAACATTCTCTGTATAGTCTTCCTACAGTATATGCTGCATTTATAATCCAGCATCATGACAACCATTTACAATATAATATATACTGTACAATAATACTGTACAACAATAACATCGGATTAGCATTGAATTAATGACTATCAATCACCCTTATAGCATTTATACCGCTTAATATTCGTTCCCATCATGCCTGACTGCATGTGGGACCTTCAGTTCATAACAGTATTCAGGAACTATGACTAGAGAACGGGACAAACCCAACAGCTGTCCATACACTGTGTCTTTGGAAAACATTCTTGTGAAATGCATCATGGCTCTCAAATGCAGCGAAACCAGTACAGAAATCTTCAAAAAGAGGTGTGACTTCCTAATAATTCCTTTTATGTTGTTCCAAATCGCATCTGAACTCTCAGTGTTCTTTTATTTATGACTTCAAAGCTAACTTTGTTCTAACACAAGGCTAATTCATACTGTAATAGCAGTCTTCAAACCCTGATCAAGGGTGCAACTTGGTGTGTACTGTATGTGTGACTGTGGAGTGCACACCCTACATAGGTAGCTAGCTTGACACTTAACACTATTTGGGATTCAACCCTGGAACTTGAAATTTTAACTGAATTGAACTGATATTTAAAAGCGGAAATGTAAAAAGAAACTTACGAGATGTAACTCAAACTACTTTCACCCCATTAATTATATTAACTGCCGGTTGCTAACTGTTGGTCACCAGCTAGTAGTTAGCGGTAGTTTGTTCCTCCAGTCGCAGAGGAATATGTGATGGTGTTTTTTTCATAATCTCTTGATAAGAAATGGTGTTTAAATTAACGTTGGCAAATTAACAGTGCCACAACATTCCGACAACATAAATTCCCGGCTTCTTGGATTGGTCGAGAAATGAACTTCATAACGGTCGTCTTGAGGGATTACACACAGCCTTCAGCTTCGGAAGACAGAAAGTTTAACCTGAACTACAAAACCGACGTCTTGATAGGATTGGAAACTCATTGTCGTGTGTCAGTAAGTGTGAACTAGGTCTTTAAATGTCACAGTCGTTCAGAGAAGTGGTGCCTTGCATTACAATCAGGAAGCTGAAGGTGGGGCTGTCTATGAAAACATTGACACTGCAGTGTGCGTGAGAGGAAGTGATATATTTCCTGTGCCCCCTTTTTTTTTTTTTTTTTAAAAAGTTGTGTTACTTCATGTTTTGAGGAATTGCACTTTGGCTCCTGCTTGTAAAAAAAAAAAAAATAGAAAATGCATGCTAACAAATAATCCAAGTCCAGGCAATTCTACATGTACTGTAACTGCACAAGCAGTTTGTAAATATCAAAGCGTGACTGTGACTGGGAAATGGTCTTGTAGAAATAATGCAATCGTGATGAGATTTTAAAAAAATAAGACTAAGAATTGTGTTTCCCCTTTAGGTTGAGTTTTACTGCACTGTACTGGAAATTTACGTTCACGGTTTGTCTTTGTCCTGTCCTGTCCTAGTACCCGCTTCTGGAGAAGGGACCACATATCGTACACGCAAGCGCTAACATCTCTGCAGATTTGAGACCGTTTGCTGCACTGATACTGGAGACACTAGAAAATTACACGGTTCTGCACTTTTTAAGGTTAAACTCTGGTCAGGAACTGCACTTCAGTGAAAGTGAGATTACATGAGATACGAAAGATGCATTTGTTCCTGGTAGTGTTTGCTTTCACTTTTTGTAGAGTTTATCTGACGGGGGATTTTAAGTTTCCTCATGAGACTTTTCCTCATGAGATATCGAAAAACAATTGAGCAACAATATTGTGTTTTTGGGTATTGGGGGGGGGAACTGAGCTGCTTATTATCAGGTTGGTTTATTAGTGAGCTTGGTGCACATCTGGGGGAAAAAAATCTGTCCTGTTCATTGACTTACAGTGTGATAGTTTTTTTTCTTGTGTGTTAGCCATTACTGTAAAGTCTTTCAGACTCTGCCTGTATCAAGCCACACCCAGAATGTGTGGTGGGAGGATGAATTCTTCCTAATGTATATAATGGATCAGATGCACAGTTTTACAGTACTGTGCAGAAGTCTTGAGTCACCCCTCATTTCTTGTATATTTTGCTTCCAAAGAGCCAAACTTCGTTGTATTTTTTATGTAGTCTTGAAATCTTAAAATTTTTGTCACGTACTGTACACAACCATATACAGTATGATATACAGTGAAAAGCCTTTACGACTATCTGTCACATAAAAAGAATACATATGATAGGATAGAAAGTTAGAAACATAGAAAATGTTACTATAAAATTCAACTTGAGAATAAAAATGTAAAATTAAAAAATTAATTCTAGTCGTGAGCAGTTTCAGAGGAATGTTTCTTGTTTGTCAAGCCACACATTGTTTCTTGTTTGTCAAGCCACACATACCTGTACAGTTTGATCAGGTACAGGTGATCAGGCTGGTGATTAGTATAGTGGTGATGCTGAAGCTGAGTGCTTGGAACAGATGAGAGGGGAAACGAGGTCGCTGCTGCAGCCTTTCAAAGTAAAACATTTGCTCATGTTTTCATAATTTAATATACACTACCGTTCAAAAGTTTGGGGTCACTCGCAGATTTCTTTGTTTTTATTTAGTGATTTATTTTCTACATTCTACAACAATACTGGGGATTTCAAAACTATAAAATAACA
>JAQQZS010000014.1:15672957-15685259 GCA_030068045.1 Platyallabes tihoni | reverse complement strand
GCACCTTCCCGAGTGGGATGGACACCGTCCCGCCCTAACAGGCCAGCTTTGCCCTCAAAGGTCTTCCAGTTGTCTATAAAGCCCACATTATTTTCGGAGCACCACCTGGACATCCAGTGGTTCAGCGACCATAACCTGCTGTAAGCTACGTCACCACGTCTCATTGGGATGGGACCAGAGCATATCTTTTCCTAAACGCATTTCTTCCTCAGAGCTGATGGTTCAGCGCTATACATCCAGGTTTTTATAACATGTTGAAGGGTTCTTAATCCAGGTCCAGTCATTTCCAACCTCCTTAATTGTCTTCTTTGCTTTGATGCAGCAAAATAATTTGACCCTTCTGAAACGGTGAATTTTTTTTATTATTATTTTTTTTTGGCCTGGCGACGTAGAAATGACTCACAAGATGTGTTTAAAATCTCATTACTGTCAACTCTTCTTTTAGCTGTTTAGAGTAGACGATTGGCTTCCTTATAAATCTCAGAATGATACCATAACACTGATCCAGACCACATTTCCAAACTGGCGTCCAGTATTTTCAAGCTTAATCCTATCTCTGTCATAGTGTAAAGTGGACTTTGGATAAAGATGTGCTTTTCCTGGCTTAGATGTGGTCATTATTTACAAAAACTGTCAGTTTGTAAGGTTAAAAATCAATCATTAATTTATTAGTTTAATACAGTAACAGAGTGAAAAAAAACCCCCACAGTACTTGTGCAGAACCAGAAAAATGTACTTTCATTGCTAATTTGATTTTGCATTACAAGAAAATGAATTGTGTGTTTTGAATAGATACGTATGACAAAATTCAATTATCGTAGCCTGTTCATCTTGTTATTGTGTCATTATTGTGTGCCTGTAAACATGATTAATCAGAATTGTTTAATTAGGGCTTTATTAAAGCCATACTGTAATCTGGTTGACTATCGTCCATGTTAACACTAATAGATGTTCGGTGTTTCCCTTTCAGACAACACATACGTCTCAAACTCTGAGAACAACGATGACGTATTAGTCACAAGAGATCCCATACCAGTTATCTTTCATAGAATCGCAACAGGTAAAGCCTTTCTGATTCTGTAGAGAGTGATTCTTTTATGTTTATGATTTAAATGAAAAACAATGCATACAAGAATTGAATGATGAAGCTATGCAGAACACTCTGTAGTTTAGCATGAAATTAGACTTTTTAAATTTTATACGTCTTCAACT
The DNA here is from genome assembly GCA_030068045.1 of Platyallabes tihoni. NCBI lineage: Eukaryota > Metazoa > Chordata > Actinopteri > Siluriformes > Clariidae > Platyallabes > Platyallabes tihoni. Next base: position 15,684,047 of record JAQQZS010000014.1, on the reverse strand, counting down.
CCTGGGCATGTGTAGATGGTTTTTGAAATAGTCTGTTCATTTCACAGCACGATGGCTGATTTCAGTTTTTGTCATTCAACATATCCATTTAATTGAACACGAAGTTTCGAACCAGATGGTAATTTCAAATTCAGCAGCTTATCCTGAGTTCATTGATTGTTCAGTTACTAAGTGATACACACACATATTGTTTCTCAGTAGGTTTTTTTAGACTACAGATGGCCATTATCTTCTGTTAGTCAGTAAATCGGTACATTGTCATACATTCTGGGACTAATTATACAGTTTAGGCCTAAAGTTTAATAGTTTTTTTCTTGTTTCTTTTGTTGTTTAAACCTGAAATAATCACTGCAACTGTTCATTTTCCCCCCCCCGCGAACGTAAATATAAATTGTCTTGCAAAACATCTCGTACTGTAGATAATAAGCCACTTGTACACATGAAAGAACCTTGTGCAGATGTGTACTGTATTCCCAGGAATTCTACAAGGGAATGATTGAGTTCGGTTGGAATATAGTGATTGTATTCTTACGATAATGGATGAGGGCGTATCCACACTGGCTGTAGAATTTATTTAAATGAACTTTAGAAAGGAAACTTTTTTTCCTGACAATCTTTGTGCTGTTCAATACACTTTGTCCGTTTGTCTGCAAGCTTTCGTATTCCCTCGTTGTTTTAGACTGAGCTGCGAGTCATAAATGCGCAGCTCTCGTCACTTCTTCATCACTTCTTCTTCAAAGTGAAACTTTGCTATCAGGGGACCAAACAGCTGAAAGTTCAATGGAGCAAGATCAGGACTATAGGGAGGATGGTTTAACGCCACAAAAAACGTTTGAGAAAATGTGAGGACGTGCATTGCCATGCGAGTTCACAACGCCCTTGAAGAGCATGCCTTGTTTCATTTGCCGTTTAGGTTTCTAACTGTAAAGAACACTGTTGATTGTTGAACTTTTTCCTGATAATTTTCCAATGCTGGGCCTCGAGAATCCCAGAAACCTGTAAGCAACAATTTTCCAGCTGATATTTGACTTTTCCATGGTTGACGTTTGACGGGCTGAAGAAACTTTCACCTTCCTTAGAGTATCGGTCCAGATTTTGTTTTCAGGAATCCAAACTCTTCTGTTTACACTCTTCCGTGAGTTGTATCGGGTGTTTTATGTAAAATATTAAATAATAATAATCACTGCACGCTATTCTCAAGATGAACTGATGTAACCCATTCACACCTGTGGAGTGTGGAGACCGTATACTTGATTGGAAAGTGCTGATAAGACAGTTTAGGTTTTAATATAACCAGAGTGCAGATCTTTTTTGACTCACCCTCGTACATCGGTTTCAGTGAGCCTTCATGTCCTGTAAATGAGAGCAGAGTCACATCAGGATAGAAATTTTTAACACAGGGAGAAAAAAAGGTAATCAGTCAGAATAAATTTGCATTGCTTTGCAGTCACTGTTCCATCTAAATGAGAAAATAGATCCAAACCATAGCAGAGACGCCGGTTTCTCTTTTAATGTGTCACTAATCTGTAAGCGGCAGATGGTATAGAGTCATACGCTGTGAGTCATAAGCGCGATGCTTCCACTTTTGCTCTTAATAAAGCAAGAGCTCTATTTTATATTTCAGTTTCAGATGTTTATCAGCACAACTTTGTGTAGACATAATATATTTTGTATTTCATAGATCTTTATCAGCTTCATAACTTCTACAGTAGCGTCTAGAACAAAAATAGTACCTCCAATGACTTGGTGTGACAAACAAAGACAATCTGCGAGATTGTTAAAATCATTAGCAGCATACAGTAGCACAAGATTGTTAAAATCATTAGCAGCATACAGTAGCACAAGATTGTTAAAATCATTAGCAGCATACAGTAGCACAGTAAAGCCTCAAGCTCCGGGTCTAAATCCCAGGAGTGATGACATGGAAGCAGTGAGAGCTACAGCCCGCAAGGCATTTATCGAGATTTAGTATTTCGTGGTTAGTGGAATAAATGTAAATGAGTAATCCAAGGCTTACTTGCTATATACAGTATGCAGCACAGGGCGGAGTGTAACTGACTGTGGAGGTGTTTAGTGATTCAGGGAAAAATGCCTCCTTAATCAAAAGTCAATGCAATAGAGAACTTGGATTTTCTGTTTTGATGTAATGCCATAATTGGCAAAAGATTGATAAATGTTCTAATAAAGCAGGATAACTTGAATAAACAGCTCTGTGGGTGGAGATTATCATCAGTGATTTCACATTTTCCACAGAGATACGGACAGCTAACGATGACAGCTGTCTCTCCATCAAGTCACGGCTTCAGATTGATAAAAACCCGGTAAGAGAGATACAGTACACCAGATATTCATTCATTAATATGAATTGCACATGGCGTCATAACTCATGACTTTTGTATTTTGCAGTGCCATTACACTGTAGAAGAGGATTCAGAGGGAGATAATGACTCTGAAGAGTTCTACTATGGTGGTCAGGTATGCATGTATAAATGCCTTTTTATTTGTATCTAATTTATCAGGAAATTCATTTTCCTACTGTAGGACATGACAAACTATAAATCCCAGATGTTTAAGCTGGCCCACTGGAAAAGTAAACGCGTCAGCGTGCTGCTCAGTACCGTGTTTTCGTCACCTGGAAATTTAACTGACTTCGAAAAATGACATTAATACAGATTAATGGAAACCAACCATTATGTGATCCAATACCAAATCGAGCGTTTCAGACTTGAGCCTTCAGTGAGCTTCAAAGCTGTGAGCAAAAACAATGCAAAGAAATGACTGTTACTGTAAATACTCTGTCTGACTGTAGAATATCTGGCTGTTTATTAACGGTTTTACTTAATAACTGTGTATTAATTTACATTATGTTCCGAGATGTTGTGTGTACTGGAAAAAAAAGAAAGAATATATGCACATAATCCAGGTGGAAATTAATTTATTTTTGTAAGAGCTTGAAGTTCCAATCATAAGTAAAGTGTATATCTCCATGCAAACTCCATGCACTCCAGGAATCAAACCCTGGATGTGCAAGGCGACAGTGCTAACCACTGATCCCACAGTGCTGCCCGCAATGAAAATAAGAGGAAATATAATGAGCTCACTATTGCTGTTTACTTGAAAACATAATCCATCCATCTTTCCTTCTAAATATAGAGCGAAATAACATGATTCTACGGGTATTCCTCGGATGTCCTTTTATTTTAGAAACTGTTGATCTTTGGGGAATCTCACCCACAACAGTCTCTAAAGTTTCATTAATACAATGAAAAGGATCCACAGATTTCCCCTCAGTAGCCATCCAGTACTAGCGAGCTAGCAAAGAAAATTCCCACATCAATGCAGGTAACTAACTACAAAACTCTCTACAAAGCAATTGTAATTTCGCAATAGCTCTGTCAAATCGCTAAATAAAAACTGGATCTTTCTACTTTTGAAAACTGTTCATTTATTGTTGTCACCAAGGAACCATACTTAAAAACAAATTGGGAACTAAATGTGATATCTGTTTGTCCTGAGTCTTCTGAAATGAACTTTACAGTCCATTCAGTCCACTTCGTTGTTAATAATGTGAAGAAAAGACCATAAAAGGAATTTTGTAACCAGCCAAAGCTAACCCTGCTTCAGATTTCTTTGCTCTATAGAGCTACCAGTACACTGAAGGAGGTGAGAGAAGGTTTCCATCATACAAATATGAATGTCCACACCAGCGAGCCCTTCTTAAATGACTCATATACTGGCTCACTGGAGAAAATCCATTATAGTAAAGCCAGGGCATGTGAACTCGCATTCCCCTCAGTGAACCAGACTCACTGTAGACATTCGTGACTGATTAGCAGCCATCGTTTGGATGAATATGGATCCTCTAATGCCCTCGGTGGCTGCGAACGCACACTGGCACTCGCTCACAATAATGTGGCCCCATTACGCCTCTGACATCCATTGTGGTTCTGGAAGCGCTCAATCACCGAAGGCTACATCACCTCACTTCAGATTCTCTGGGGAAATGTTATATTTCAGCATTGAGGTGATGAAGTGATGGTGCTTAAAGGAGCTCAACATGTTAGTTTGGACGTAATTGATAGACCTCACGTTACTGTAGATACTCTCGCTTAGCTTGAGTTACTATCGAAGGGTCTGGATTCGATTCCTTTTTTCCTTGAATGAAATAAATATGTTTAAAACTATTGCTGATTATCACTTCTGATAACAAAATGTATAAAAGAGGTTTCCACTAACTTTGTTTTTTTTCTTTTTAGCTGTCTGAAACATTCAGACCGTGCAAAAATTAAAAACTTAAAATTCTTCAAAATAGTTTGCTTTAAAAAGGAAGATTTATGAATGCAATTCTGATAAATGACTATAAGTGAACTTACCTTGTTATGAATATAAGAAGTGGAAATTGCTGTTTGTAACTGTTTGTCGTTTTATTTTTTATAGCCAATAAAATCTTTAAATTATTATATGATTTTAGGTGAACCATGCAGGAATTCTGTTTTATTATAATAAACTAGACGTGCCCGCCACTTCGTTCGTGTGGAATTTAATTGCGTGTTTTAAAAAAATGCACAGCGCCATCTGTTGAATTTTGGAATTAACTAAAATGTTTGTGTTACCGTGAAGTGCGCAGAATGAATATGTGAGATTGCGTTTATTAAGTAGACTTCAATTGTACACTCATACTGTAAGCATGTATTACAAATTTTTTACCATTTGTTACATTTTTAAAAGAACTAATGATTTACCAAGGTTGATTTATTATTATTATTATTATTATTATTATTATAAAATTTTAAAAAATTACGTAAAGTTGTTTCCATTACAAATTTTAATTAGCATATCTTCTCTTCCCATGGGTCGATTGTGACATAACAAAGCCTATATGTTACCTCAAGCTTGGCAAATTCCACCTGTGAAAACCCCATTAAAATTAGTTCAGTAGTTTTTACGTGATGCGTGCACAAACAAACAAAAAAAGACCCATCTTGATGTGTTCTATTACTCATCAATAGATGAGTCCCCTCAAAAATATTATTTTGCAAATATCTTCAATGTACAGAAAAACGCCAACTTTACACTTTTATTATATGTAAGATAATAGATGATACTCTGCACATCAGACAATCCAAATAACACCATAATGTAACTGAGCAGTCTCTCTATAATCGCTTATACTGTAACAAATTAACCGTATTTATGTTTAAATATTTGTGATATGCGTAATGGTTATACTGCTGCAACGTTATTGATCAGCGCTAGTAATAACGGTTAGTTTTTGCTGCTACTGTTGCTATAAAAATTAACTGAAAGCAAGACCTTCTGTCCTCATCCATCACTTTTCATAACGTGCACGTGTTATATGAATGAGAAATCCATTGCATCTACTGTATGAATAATGACAGATAATCTTTTTGGCTGTTTAACAATAACAGTGGTGTTAATGTTGTGAGCAGGGAAGGAAAGTTTACAAAGTCACTGTGTTTGAGCAGAGTGTAAAGATGACTTAGGAGAGCTGAACTCGACCTGACGAAGAGATAAAGAGATAAAAAGCAAAGGTTGTTACTGTATCTACTGGCCCCGCTATCAGAGAGTAGGCAGATGACATTGTGGCAGCTGTATGGATGAGATTATTAAAAAAAAAAAAATGTCAACTCAGATTCTCATTACCAAAGTTCACATGCTAATTTATTTAAACTGAAAACAAACTTTATCATGATTTGTAGCGTTATATGCTATGAGAACCTCAGGAAGAACCATAGCTTGCATTCTTAAAGAAATACCTTTGGTCTGCTGCTGAATCTGGAATACTTATAATGTCCTGTTTTTCCTGGACTGTTTGATACGTGTCGTCTCTCAGCTGAAATGCAGCTTGCTTTTTCTGTGCTTCTACTAACTAGCTTTGAGCAAACATAAAGATTATTCATGGATCTCATTGGGGATTTCGACGCCTTCTCTCTTACTGGAGTTCAGCCTTTTTTCATCACCACAGTGCCGAACAGAATAAACACATCCTGGAGATAGCATATAAAATGGATTATCTTTGGTGCTATCTCAGGACATATTTTAACTTTGCGTCTCAAAGTGGAAAAAGTTCTGACCTCCATCTCCTAGAGTTTCTTGGCAAAAGTTGAAAAACTGCTCTGCTGTTTTTATTGCCTATGGCTCAGCATTTGCCTCTGACATACACGTGTGTTGTGTGTGTGTGTGTGTGTGTGTGTGTGTGTGTGTGTTTGTGGTCTTTGCTCCTGGCAGGTGAATTATGATGGGGAACTTCACAAACACCCACAGCTGGAGGCTGACCTAGTAGCCGTGAGGGAGTTATTTGGCCATCATGCAGTATCTCTCAGGTACGTGCTTGTTCTTGTGCTTCCTCTGGTTCCTTGAGGACACATGCTACAACTGAGTTTGCCACTAGAACCTTTTCAATTCAGTGAAAGAAAAGAAGAAAACTATCATTGTGCAATCAGAGAATCACAATAATGTGTAGAGTATAGGCAGTTTTTGTTTTCATAATAATAATAATTATCAATTGAAGTTATTAATATCTTAATATAATTTAGTTACAGTGAACAAATTTTGCAAGCTTGCTTTGTTACTTGGAAAGAGCAGCACCACGTCTATTTATTTATTTATTTTTAAAAATGCTAGCTTATGAAAAACATATTAGTATCTGCTGGAAAGTGGTACAGTAGGAGGTTAAAGTGGCGGTAAAAACTTTGTCTTGGTAGTGAGCGGATATAAGGGAATATATAGTACTGAATATTTAACATGTTGAATATGCATCTGGCAACCTTCCCACATTGCAATGTAACTAAATATAACAGCTTGCCTATTTTTGGGACAGTAACAGATACGCAATGTGAAATCCCACTTTAAGTACAACTGCATATATACTGTAGTCAAGCCTGACAAGCAGCTCTTGAGGATTTTTCTGCCTTAAACGTCACAGCAAAGGCAAACAACTCACTATTCGTTAAGAGTTAAAAGAATTTTCCTGCCAATATTCATCTTTATAAAAATCCTTTATTGCTGGTAATGATATACCAAACACTGGTGTGAAAACTGCCTAAGTCATAATGCAGTTTGGTTTTTACTTCAATTAAGAAATCTGTGTGAGTACAAAAGAGGCAAAAATACGAAATGAGAGAAGTGGGGGAAAATGGAAGTAATAACCTCCCAGCAGCCTTTAATGAAAACGCTGCTGGGAGGTTATTACTTTACACACAAAAATTTGGGTTTCTTAAGAGGAACAAATAGTTTTTTTTTCCCAAGAGACAACACAAGTGAGAAGCTCGATTTTGTTTTTATCTTTTTTTCTTTGTGAACAATTCCCAAGTAATCACTGATATGAACAACACCACCATTTTTTTGGTCTCAGCATGACTACCTTAATCACACCAAAGTGGAAAAACAAAGAAACTGAATTTTATAGATCATATTTGAAGCACCCGAAGAAGCAGCTCATATACCAAAATTCTAAAACCCTGCTCACTGAGAAGCTCATGTGTTTACATACTTGTTTGACTCCCATCAAGCATTTCATCATAGTCTTAGTGTGAAAATGTAATGTGCTGTACACACCATGTATGCATTCTTCGTAGATTTGGCCAAGTCATGAGATGATCAACTTCCTCAACCTAATATAATTGCAGGTTTTTCCAGACAGTTTGTCGTTTCCAAATAAAGCCTAGCTGTGTAAGAGTGCAAGATCGCAGCTTGCCTGCTGATTTCCTTATTGGCTGATTTGCTGTGTGAAGCAGTGCCTTCCAAAATTGTTGACCACTTTATAAATATGCGCAAAAGATTACCTTAAAAACTAAACATTATACACAATAATTCAAATGTAAAAGCAAAACAGCAGAAGTAAAATCATTGTGTTTACTGTATATACATATACACACACACTACCGCTCAGAAGTTTGGGATCACTTGCAAATTTCTTTGTTTTTTGTTTAGTGATTTATTTTCTACATTCTACAACAATACTGGTCATTTCAAAACTATGAAATAACACATATGGATTTAGGTTTTTATGTAACAACAACAACAGTTAGTTATTTTTAAACACAGAGGTCAGCCTTTCTGGAATAGTTTCTTGCAAGAACGGTATCGTCAAGTGCATTTGCAAAATCCGTCAAGCACCATGATGAAACTGGCTCTCATGAAGACCTTCCCAGGAAAGCAAGACCAAAACTTACCACTGCTGGAGACGTTCATTTAGAGTCACCAGCTTCAGAAATCACCAAACAGCACCTCAGATAAGAGTCATTACGAAGGCTTTACAGAAAGTAAGTAAATATGTTTGTAGCAGATACACCTTAATATCAACTGTTCAAAGGAGATTATTGCATATTTTGCAATATTAACCATGGAGTTAGAAAGTGATCCCAAACTTTTGAGTGGCGTATCATTGGTGGCTCAGTGGTAGGTCTTTTACCTGCCATGCACAAGGCCCAGGTTCGATTCCCAATCAGTGCCCAAACCCCAGCCACTGGATGCAGTGCTGGTCCCAAGCCCGGATAAAATGCGAGGGTTGCGTCAGGAAGGTCATCTGGTGTAAAACCTGTTCCAAGTTGTTGTGCAGATCGAATGGTCTGCTGTGGCGACCCCTTTGACGGGAGCAGCCGAAAGACCAACAACGACATTACCAGTTTTTGGTTTTTTATTATTTGTCATTTGCACTCAATCAAAATGTAAAGGTTCCACAAATATAAAAATCTTTTGTAGTCTATTACCCAGGAAAAAAAACAAAGAACAAAAGAGATGCAGATGGTTCTTGCATTACACAAATCGAGTAATGGATATAAAACATCTATATAAAACATACTGTATATACAGTAAAAATACAATTAAGCAATGTTTATTTGCAGTTCCTGCTGCACATGGGTGGTTTCATTAAATTTATTATATAGTATATTTCATATACTTTTATCATATACAAATTTGTTATTGGACAATTGTTCTCAATAAGTAAAAAAAAAACTTTTATAATTTTTTTGTCTCGTTGGTTTAATTGGCTTTTCTTCATCCATTTTTGGATTTGTGTGAAAATCAGAATATATTTTGGATCTCATTTATGCAGCTCTTTAGAAAATTCTAAAGGGTTCACAAACATTTAGTCACCACTGTATTCGTTGACATATTCATTAGCAATGAGGTAAATATTTCATTTCAAGACCTCTTTCTTACTGATGGCTATGATACAGGGTTGGATTACAAACCTTTTTACAGTCACATTATTACCAGAGCATATCGTGACAGCAGCTGTAATCCTAACATCCTGAGAAAGTGTGCACGCTTGATACATAGAGTAGGTGGGAATCATTACAAACACTGCCAAGCTGTTGCTCGAAGAATGATTCATCTGTAAAATCTGGTCCTCCATGATAACACATCTATTAAAAGCATATTTTATGAATTCTAGACCGTGTTTGTGTGAATTGATGAAAGAGAACCTTTTGAAACAAACGCAGAGCTTATCCTTTGTAGAAACAGACATCTGTTTTGTCTGGTTTTGTTGTTACGTCTGTTTTGACAGGCCTGTCTGTTTTGTGTTTGTCATATTTTAGATCAGCATAGTAATTGGACCACTACAGCTGTAATGCAACAGTCTGCATGTGTAAAGTGTGTTAAGTGTAAAGATTTGTGGTGAAACCGACTTTATGACTGTATGACTGGTGATCTGTGATCTGTGTGAATACCTCCACGTGGTTTGGTACGCATGTGAACCGTGGATTAAATCTTATCTAATTGCAAAATCTAACCATCATAGTGTGAAATACAGTATTGCTCTCTCTCGAGCACACCCACTTTGTCTCCAGGGTTGCCAGATCACTCCAACAGAATTCTGTCAAGACAATGCTGAAACTCTACTCTGGCCAAAATAATAACATCAAAATTAGGTCTCAAGATGAAGCTCTATAATATATTGATATACTTTGATATACTTTGTTTCGCTAAAGTGAGCCAAGCTTTTGTTACCTGTCCTAGATGACAAAAAGTTCGGCGAATATTATTTCTTTTCATTTTCAATTGTTTGAAAGAAGATTAGTACTGTACCTTCTTCCTTTTGAACAATAGAGAATGACAAATAGCCACATCATCAAAAAATTAAATTTGAAGAACATTTTATTTTAGGATTTTATTTAAATGTTGGACATCTTGAAATGTTGTCTTCTTTTAAGACCTTGTATAAAACTTTATTGCTTTTAGTGTTCAGTCTCAATCTTTTTTTTTTTTTGCTGATCAAACACGATTCAATTCATTACTCAAAAAACCGAGATATGATCTGCACCATGAGTTGCACTGACAGCGCTGTGGAAATTTTGGAGAGTTGGGTGAGAAAATAATTAGCATTTCTCTAATACATTCCCATACATCACACACACATAATATGTAAATAAACTGTACAAATACATCAATAAAAAAATTTATAAAATAGATACAGTACATTTTTACATTACTTTACAGTCAAGAATAATGTATGCTAATCATTTTTTATTTGTACAGTGATTTGCAGGATTCCCATTTTAACAAATTAGCATTTTATAATACAGTACAGGCATATGCCAAAGTGAATTTCCATGTTTCATGGCCTCTATGGCCCCTTGTCAATCCTGGGGAAAATATTCTACAGCCACCCTTGACATCAACAAAAGCATAGTCTGGGGCAAAAATGACCAGACACAAGACATTAACACTGTTAGTGAACTAGCTAGCTGACTATAACAACTATATAAAAATAGCTATACAAGTGTGGTTGATTGGCTGTGATTATGGCAGCAGTTAATGACAGAGTAGAAATCCGAATCATTTCTATTGTGAGATATATTGTAAAGACTGGGAGAGGAAAGAGGTTATCTGAAATGTGTATGCACCACAGTGACCTTGTTTTCTGTACAAAGACATTAGAAGAGGAAGGAGAATATGTCTTCCTTTTCCTAGTGTCAGTTTTTGTCTTGTAAAGTCAAGTAAACTTGCATTTTGTAACAAATTTATATACACACACACATATATATATATATATATATATATATATCAGTACAGGCCAAAAGTTTGGACACACCTTCTCATCTATCTGTCAATGTGTTTTC
>JAQQZS010000014.1:15595986-15606077 GCA_030068045.1 Platyallabes tihoni | reverse complement strand
TGTTTGTTTATCCCTTGCATGTGTAGTCCCTAGTGTTTAGTCCTCTAGTCTGTTTAGTGTGTCTTGTCTCGTCCAGTTTGTATCCCCATGTCAGTATTGTATTAGTTTGTGCAATCCCTTGTCTATATTAGTTGATTATTGTTTTTGTTTATAGCATGCTCCTAGTTCATGCCAACTTCCTTTGTTCATGGTTTGTTTGTTTGTTTATTATTAAAAAAGACTTTGTTTCACTGCATCCCCTCTGCGTCTATGCCTCCACACCATGCCCACAGTCCAACATCAACAGATCGTGACAACTCTGTAGTGTAATACATTTTTTACTATTAGAAGAAACTTCTTAATAGCTTGTTTTTTTATTGCAAGAGTTTTTCTTTCTTTCTTTTTTTATTCTGGCCAGTTTGACTTGACTGGATACAGTTTGGTCAGGTAGCATTTAGATGCAGAAAATCTTGCTCACTAAGGCTATTTTCCACATGAATGGCTGAAACTGAGTGAAATTGTGTTTTACCAGCATTTTTAGTGTTTAAGTACTTTAATGGTTATTTATGTGTGACTTTTTTTTTTTTTTTTAATTAAGAGCTTTTTTTTTTGGCATCACAATCTCTAACCACTGGCCAACTCATCAGCACCTGTATCCCTCTGAACACTTGTATGTTGCTACGCATATCAATGTTGCTTTGTTTTACTTAGTTAGATTTACAACCGTTTCTATTTAGAGCCACTTTTCTAACTCAAAAATATTTTACCAACACCACAATATCTTAATATGATCTCTTAAAGCCACACAGATGATTTGCAATATAGTAGATTTAGTTTATTCAGTAGGAATGCATTTTAAAAAAATAAATGCACTTTTAAGTGCGTATTAAAAGTTAGATTTGAAGTTGCACACTTTTTTCATTACTATTGTAGAATGTGTAAACCTACAGCAAAATTGCATTAATACAAAAACCCAAAGCTAGCAGTAGTTTTCTTAAATTTTAAGAATAAAAAAAAGCTACTAGTTGTTATATTAATGCAATTTCGCTGTGGGGTTACCCAGTTAAGAAATGTATTTCTTAAATGCAGAGTTGAATAATGCAAATATTATTTGCATTTTGTTGAAAATTTATATTATGAATATAGAAATTATTCCATAGTTGTTTTTTTTTCTTTTTTCCTTTCTTTTTTCTTTTCTATTCTATTTTTCTATTCGTCACAATCTATTTATATATTGTTTGTTTGATTGTACTATTTGCTATTCTTTCTTTCTTATCTTGTAGGATTTTACATATTCTATATCACTGATACTTAAAATGTTTAACATTTCCTTTTATTATTTATAAAGAGAAACTCTTTGTAAATATATTTAAATCTAAATGGTTTCAAATTACCACACATTTCCCCCACCTAATGTTGTATTGTAATACTATTTCCACAACAGTAAAACTCAAACTTCCTACTTATAATCTGTTGATCCACTGTAGACAATCTTCCTTTTCAAAAACCACAGGAAAATATTTGCCCACCCTGCATAAGTGCAATGACTTTAGTTGTGTTACATTCATTTCCCCTGGGCAGGTTGTTAGCCGAATGCACATAATGCTAATATTTGCTTAGCTTAAAAGGGAATCCCTTGGCCTGAACACACAGCTTGACAGATGAACCTAATGACTGCCATGATTAATTGGAGCCCTAAGGACAATTTTTTTTTCTTGTGAGGGGGGATGTGGCTGCTGTAACCTGCTGATTCTCTTGTGTCAGAGTCTAAGCTGGAAGCTTGTAAAGGCTGGGGGCTGTAATTTTTTTTGTAAAGACCAGGCTTGTGTCTGAAATAATTAGATCTGCTCATGTCAATTGAATCGTGCAGTAATTCCTATGAGGTTGTCTGTATATGTGATATATAAAAATGGCAAATTCAAGAAAATGTTAAATTCAGAACCAACAAAAATTGTTTTCAACAAAAATATCAAATACCCGAAATGGAAATATACAGTATCATCGCTCATGATACTCCCTCATGTGACCATAAGAGTGAGAGATCATTTATATTCCTTCAGACAGTTTAAAAACCAGCACGTTATCCCAAAGACAAATGATACCCATCTCCCCGAAATGTCTTGTTATAAACACTGACATATAAATCAAACAGGAGACAATGCACTACTAGGTCAGACATGTTTACATACACGAATACTTCTACGTGTAAGCCCCGAAGTCAAATGGATGCTCCTTAACTCCCAGTCTGTTCTTCCCACTCCGTGTGCTGGAGATATAATTCGCAAAAAGGTTTCCAGAGCCGGGCGGCACTTATTCAACCCATCACCTAGTTCCAGAGATTACCGAAATGTTTATATGTTCATTAATCCTGAGTTTCCGCTAATGTATCACTGACAATGAAGTAACGTCCCCACATCGGTGCTGCTAAACCCTCTGTGCCAGAGTGAACACACACATACGCAAATGCATCAAGAGTTAATTCACTGTCTACTCCCCCCCCCCTTTTTTTTTAATAGAATGAGCATTTTTTTTTAAATACTTTTTTTTTCTGGAACAGGCTACGACCCAAACAATTTCATGACTCCAGTGTGCATGCACTAAATGAAAAGATAGAAAGCAGGAGAGAGACAGAGAGACAGAGAGACAGAGAGAAAGAAATGCGTAGGTGGTTGGCCACTGATAAATGGAGACCATCTGATGCTTGAGAGAAATAAAAGAACCCAGTGAAGTACCCGCACCTGTCAAGCCTTATTGAGTGAGCGTAATTTAGTGCAAAGCTACATTGTGGGATGACTTTATATATGACTGAGAGGCAGCGATTGGAATCATTCATCAGCCCCGTGTTACAGTAGGTATAGACAAAAGCCTCTGACTCTCCACAAGATGCATGATGCTCTCTGATGCCCTTGCTGGCTGGCAGAGATGGCCAAATTCAAGACAGATGTCTGCGTTTCAGATGCCTAAGTGCTCACAAAGAGAAAAGAAAAGAGAGTCCAACTGTTTGGTTGGGGAAAACAGAATCTTATCTTCAGAAATTAAATCAAATTGGGGCACTTGAGGGTGAATATGATAATGAGAAGAATTTTGGAAGGTTATCTTGGAATGATGCCGAAATTGAAGGACTTGCCGCAGAACCTTTGACACCCTCCTCCACCACCACCCCTCCCTCAAACCCCTTTTTATTATTATTATTATTATTATTGTTATTATTATTATTATTTTCACTAAATCCCACAGCGAGAAAAAAAAATAAATGTGAACCTTACACAAAGAAAGGTCTGATAAAGAGCACCCAATAAAAACTCTGGCATATAATAGACCACCTGTGTCTAAAACAAATGCAATGCACTTGGTGCACAAAGCCTTATTATGTGCATAAAAATGTTCAAACAAATGAGTGCATCGTGTGTTACCATTATTTTCTGCACTACCATTAGGCCTGCTGATGCATCCAGAAATACTGTTTGGTCTCTTCTACTATTACACATGGAGAATTCATTTTGCTGTTATTAGCCGGTAGGGTTTTAAGTGTAGCGTGTGCAGCAAAAAGCCAATCTCACCAATCTGAATCTGATTGAGAAATATAGGACTTTTTTTCCCTTCTCCCCCTCAAACTCTTCATCTAGCTAATAGCAGTATTACCTTCTTTCAGAGACAGTGAGAAGTGATACAGTGAAAACTGTAATTAAAATGTCTAATTGGCATATTTCATAGAATGAAGTAAATTACTAGAGCCTCACCAAATAATTGAAAAACAAAGCAATTATCTTGCACAGGCCCTATTCACTATGATAATTGCTGCAGCGGATGATTCTGGCATATGAAAACAGGATCACTCTTTCTGCCTCCCTACGGAGTGCTGAGGTTCACCTATCAACCTCTGGATGTATAAGAGCGATTTCCCCAGAGTGACCGGTCATCATCCTTCTGATGGTATTTAACAGATATGGCAAATATATATGACATATTTAACAGATATGACTAATCTGTTTGACCTATGTATTGCATGCATATTTTTTTTTCTTTTCAAATGCACAGTGTATACTTTAAATAAAGGTGCCAGGAGGAAAAAAAAAACTCTCATGGGAGTTTGGCACGGTGGGAGTAGAAATCTCAAAATTTCACCATTGTATTATATACGCTCAGTGTCCACTTTACAAGGAGCACCTGTTCGCCTATACATTTAATGAGCCAGTCATGTGGCGGCAGCACAATGGATAAAGCTGTGCAGATACAAGTCAAGAGCTTCATTAAAATTTTTTTTACATCAAATATCAGAATGGGAGAAATTACGATCTGTATGACTTGGATTAATGTCAGTTAGTACCATGTTGATGGGATTTGTAGCAGAATAGTCTCTAGAGGGTTGCACAGGGGTGTAGGGGTTAGCACTGTGACCTTGCACCTCGGGTTATTGTGTATAAGTTTGCGTTTCCCCTCGTGCTTGGTTGGTTTCTTCCATGTGCTCTGGTTTCCTCCCACAGTCCAAAGACATGCAGGTTGCCAAATTTCCCCCTAGTGTGTATGTGCGTGTATGTTTGTGTGTGCCCTGCGATGGATTTACACCCCATCCAGGGTGTACCAAACCTCGTGTCCTAAGTCTCCTGGGATAGACTCCAGAAGCCCCCAATGACCCTGTAAACAGGACGATACAAGTGGTATAGATGATGAGAGAGTGATAGTATCTCACACACAGTATGGTGTGGGGGAAAAAAACATCCAGTGTGTGGTGTGCAGGCTCTATAGGCTTGTTAATGAGAGAGATCAGTGGAGAATGATCACAGTGATCTGAATTGACAGGAGATTTGAAGCGGTGAATAGAAAAGCATCTTAGAATGCATAAGACATCAAACCTTATGGTGGATCAGGGTCTTCTCATGTAAGATGAGAACAAGAAGCTGAGGCTGTTGAACAGTTAAAGTAGGAAAAAAGTAAAAAAAAAAAAAAAAAGTCAAAGTTTTTTTCTTCAGCTGTCCAGTTTTTGTGAGTCTGTGTCTTACTGACGTAAGAAAACCCATTCCCATCAAGGTCGGGTATTTTGTGCATGCTGAGATGCTTTTCTGTTTACCATAGTTATAAAGAAATTCTTATTTGAGATACAATACTACATGCTTCCTGACAGCTCCAACCAATCTGGTGATTTACGTTTGAGCTGTCTCATCAGGAGGACCTCTCCACTCACAGAACTGGTGCTCACTTGCTGTTTTTTGTTTTTCACATCATTTTACATAACCTCTAGAGATTGTTGTGTCTTCCTAAAATACTCAATCCAACACATATGGTACAGAATCAATGCCTGTGCTTTGAACAAAGTCCCTTCATTCTGATGTTTGATGCGAACCTTAATTTGGACAATTTCAGAACCCTTGCCTTACAAAATGCTGTGCTTCATTAACCACTTTAACCACGAAGATCGTCTAACATTATAGCAAACGTTCAGGTTGGAATTGTGATTAGTTCTCTTAAAGGTTAAAGCTACATCAGAGAGATTGTATAAGGGTTTCCTATGGTCTCATCAGACTAAACGGAAAAACATCTGACTATAACAACTAAGAAAACTATTAGAGGTAAGGATACAAATACGTGTCATATGACACAGATTCATTATACTGTTGAAGAACAAGATCTTGTGTAAGGACTGTATACAGTAGTGGCATGTGCATTTTAATCTTTTTGCAGTAGAGATTTGGGATGGGAACAAATGGCATTATGTACATCATGGTCCTCAGTCTTGAAATTATTAAGAAAAAAAACCCAAAACAAAACACTGCAAAAACTAGACAAAATCAGAAACCAGACAAAAAAAAAAAAGAAATAAATCCTAAAGACTTTCCCATGTTGGAAAATGTAGTGACACTGGAACATCTTTACAAAAATGCTAAATATAAATTGCCTCTATGATAATCCCACCATGTCAAAAATTACAAACGTAAAAGTACTAGAGAATCCTCAAATACTCTAGAAACAATAATGTAATGAATGCATTAATATGGACCTGTGATTTGCTGGGTAGCCTGAACTCCTCAAAGCCACTGTGACAGAAAATGCATCATCAATCGGGCCAATCAGAACCAAGAATTCAACAACGCTGAAAATAACCTGTCCGGTTCATTCCATCATGCCTCACCTGTTCATGAAAGTAAACTGCTCTGCAGAGATGAAGCACTCTGTCTTTCATCACTGCTGCGGACAGGTTCTTATTTAAAACATCACTGCAGCATGATGGAGTTTATACCAATAGGATCATGGAAACTCTAACACAATAGGCGTAATTGGGCATTTCAAAGATGACTTCACCCATTACCTGCCTGTCATGGAGGTCACTCTTGTTGCTTACGAGCAAAGGTTGTGGTTCTCTTGTCTCCAATCCATTTAGAAAGTGTAAAGATAAGGGTGGAATGCCAGTTATGTCTTTTTTGTAGCTGGCTGCGGGCTTGCTGACGCCAATGAGAGAGTCCAAATGTGACTATTGGGTTACAGAGTTGCTCCGTGTGTATTTAGTGTGAAACATGAGAATAGATCTTTAGCTGAGGAGCTAAATGTCAGTGTGATGGTTGAAACAGGTACAATGTAAATCATGTGTAATATAGAATAATGCATTCTAAAGTATACAATATACAAAAATCTTGGTTATTTCAGTCAACAAAAGTTCTTGCTGGCTACACAGCTTCTTAAGTAATTATTAATATGTTACGGCCAAAAGCATTGTATTGGTGTTAAAAAGTGTCACCAAGATGAAAAATAAATTTTCAGACAGGTCATATAACACTTTTTCATAATTCTTATCTCCTGATCTGTGTTCCATTTTTTGTAAATATGCATACATATTTATGCTTTTATAAGATAAAAAGAAACACATTCGCTAAATACAATTTCATACCCTTTTGTGTAGTGTCCGTAACTTTTTTGAATTCAAATTTTTCAATGATCTTAAGTGTCATTTAGATGAACCTTGGATAAATTTAGATTTCACATGAAAAGACAAAAACCTGAAAAAGAGTATTATTCTAAAGTGCTAAATTGTGAAGATATTGCAAAATGAATTTGACATGGTTACGAACACTACAGATTTTTAAGCTTTTAAGCTTTTTTAAGCTTTTACCAAAAACCAAATCTTTTAAATTTAAGCAACAATTTTTACTGGTCATATCCTTACACCAATAGAGGTTTACACCAATTTTAGCATCAATACTCATAAAGAAATATGCATTTTAAATTATTCTTGTTTGAAGCGAGAAAGTATAACACTGAAAATAACACAAAAAATTATTTCTCCAAAAATTGCTGAAAAATGGCTGGGAAGCGAGATTGGTCATTTCCATGTTGCATCAACTTCAGAAGTAGCTTCTTTGGCACACACATTTTCTAAAACGAATCTTTCTAGAGTAAACAGGCCACTTCCTGTTTGGCCGTATGAAATAATACAGATGACAAGATAGCAGTTCCCCAAGGCAAGCTGGTGACTATGACTGAAAAAGGTGTCAGTTTCCCCCAGAGTTACATGAAGCATGAAAGCAGCTTGTTGTCCACTGCAAGGGAAAGCTGGGGGGGATTTGCCCTTTAACCATCTTCCCACTCTTTCACTCCCCTCTGTAGAAGGCCTGGGTTTGTGAGTGGCTTTCCTGTGACATTTGACATGAGATGACTTGTTGTGTGTCAGCGTACTGCTCCAGGCTGTCAGGTAGTTAAATCCCTCTATTTCTCAGCTATGCCAATGTTCCACCTTGTCTTTGCTCCTTCAGTTCCTCCAGTCCACCTGCAGGTAAAGCCTCTGTGGTAGGTAAGGGAATGAATGCAAAAAAAATAAATAAATAAAAAATGGCACTCCAAAAATTTGTCTAATTCACTGTTATTTTTCCAAGAGCCTCTCAACAGTGGCATTCAATTTTTTTTTGGGGGGGGGGGGGGGAATAACCTTCGATACAATAGGAAATTGCAGAGTAGTCTCTCTGTCTGTGGGCCATCATGTAGAAGTGGTGGCGTGAAATGTTTTGTCCATTTGTTCAGATCGTAGCAAAGATTAAGATTATCCTAACAACTTGGAGAACAGCTGTATTCTAGCTGCGTCTTGTCATGTTGGAGTATTATTTAAATTGGATTATGCTTTCTCTGGGCCAGTTAAAGATTGCATCCAAAACCCCTCTGCATTCTATAAGCAGACATTCAAACGCTGTAAATATTTATTGCATCTCATTTTTTTCAGTCTATTGCTGATTACTAGTTTCAACAAACACGTATTAAAAGTCATTGTAGGATTTTGGAAGCTGTTATGTTAGGGAGTTAAACCTTTTGTAGATAAATTATTATGAAACGGATCCACTGTGTAAAATTCCATACAAATAGGCCAACTTGACTTTTTCTAAAATGCACATTATTGCGAATGAAAACCAATTGACATGTACAGAAGACTTCAATCACAGCACGGTGATGAGACTCTTAGCCATAGTAAAAAAAAAATTAACGGTGCAAATGTATTAAAGAAGGAGATATGGCAGTGAATGACGCTCCTGGCCAAGGTGGCTCAGAGCCCACAGCCCCCTGATCCTTGAAAATTGATGGATAACTTGTTGCCAACTTGCGAAAATGACGCATCTGCTTGTGGGAACTGTACACACAATCATTCATAAACACCTCTTGCACATTACAGGAACTCAGCTGGGAGTTATTACCACATCTCCAGTACTGTCCTGAAATCACTCGATCCAAGCCGTTAAAGGAGTTCCTGGGAGGCCAGCGTGAACCAATCAGTCCTATCGTGGTTCTAGAATAGTGAATAAACTTTCTATATGCATACATTTCTGATCAATTTACAGAGTTGGATGTATGTTCTTTGTGTATTTTTTAGTATTTTAAATGGACATCCTCCAACATTATAAAAAAAAAAAGCTTACTGAAAAAATCATATAGGCATTTACAATTTACAATTTTTTTTTACCCCATTTTAATTATCAGAAACACTTCATTGCTTTAGTGGCTTTTCTTCAGCAATATGATGTTTTTTTTTTAAGCTAAGATTTGTTCCTTGATACTTGATAAGATCTTTTTCTGTCGAAAGTTTAGACAAAAATGCCCCAGACATGTTGCATCTGTCACCCATGTCCATTTAATAGGGGACAATAGTGTGTCTTCAATTGGAGTTGGATCTAAATGTATTTATTTTTAAAACAATTTTTGGTTTACAATCTATGAGTGTGGACATGTTAAACTGTTCATATGTCTATGTGTAAGGTACTATGAAAAGGAGGTTGCGAAAAACTTATAATCTAAATATTCCCAAATAAATTCTTATATCATGCATATATTTCATGCATATAATTTTAAAGATTCTAGTTTTGATTCTGATAATTGAAAAAAAAAATATTATTCACTGTCAGATATTCCACACTATTCCATGCACAGATCACGAACAATAAAATCTTATCAAATTCCAGGTCAATAGCTTGTTTTACCGTCTTACAGATAAGACAGAGTGATCACCTTGCTGGAGGAATTAGCACAACTAACCCAACGCAACCCCCTCTCCCCTGCTCTTCTCCTTTTTTTTTTTTTTTCCCTAGACAGACATTCAAACCCAGAAAGCCCTTGGCGCCAGAAGACAAACATAGCAGTCCCTCAGCTTGATACATCAGCTGGCTGAGCTTTCACTGCTTCTCCCTGTCTGTCAGGGGACAGCAAACCCACATTTACTGTCCCAGCAAATCCCTGCTAATCTGATGAAGAAAGCAGATTTACTTTTCACTTGATGAGGCATATCGGTTTGATCTGCCATCTCGTACATAATTTCCAGCAGCTCTGAAAAAAAAAAACACAGCACAAATGTTGTGTGTCATATTTATTTAAATGCAAACCTGATTAACAAATGCTGATCGACAAGCCAATGGTCAGGATGATTGCTGAATATTCTGAGTCGATTAACCAACAGCATTCATACTGTACAAATTGCACATGGTTTGGAATCTTATTAGTATTTGCCCTGGTTTTGATCTG
The DNA here is from genome assembly GCA_030068045.1 of Platyallabes tihoni. Taxonomy (NCBI): domain Eukaryota; kingdom Metazoa; phylum Chordata; class Actinopteri; order Siluriformes; family Clariidae; genus Platyallabes; species Platyallabes tihoni. The sequence continues at coordinate 15,596,111 of JAQQZS010000014.1, read as the reverse complement.
ATGTAAATGTAATATATATATATATATATATATATATATATATATATACACTACCGTTCAAAAGTTTTATAACACTTGTTTTGTATCCTTCTACCCAAGCCGAGGTATCGGGAGAGTGTGCCAGC
>JAQQZS010000014.1:15568346-15583480 GCA_030068045.1 Platyallabes tihoni | reverse complement strand
CTGAGTGATTGTTACGACCAGTGATCTTGAACAGTGATCATAATATCACTAGATGAAAATTACTATTTTGGAAGGTTCCATGATAAACCAAAAAAAAAAAGGGGGGGGCGGGTGTAATTGTTAAGTATAGACTTAAAACAAGAACAATACTAAAATAAGTAGAAAGATACTCTTTTTTTCTAACTCAGAAAGTATGTATTGAAACCAACTATGTGGTATCATAACAAGACATATAGTAAACATGAAATAACTAAATATTTCATCTAACCAGGTATGAATGTATTTTCTGAGGCTAATATTTTTGTAAGAGGGACTAAAGTAAATGTGCATTCACAAAATGTCAGGCTATGCTTTTAGAATACATAAATATATCTTTAAAAACATATCAGGGGAAAAAGGATAAAATATTACTCTTTTATCTGTAACAAACTCAACTCCATGTTTCTATATTGTGCTCAGCTCACGATTAGTTGTTCCCATGTCTGATAAATGAATGTCATTAATGAAAACACCAAATTGTGAACAATTAAATCCTCTGCTCGTTGATTTCATACATGGATACACTAATATCATTTAAAAAGAAAAGATTATATATATATATTGAACTTTGATAACATGCCATAATACAGAATTAGGAACATGGCTCTCCATTTGCATTTAATCTACACAGCTCCTATGAACCATCAGCCACTCATTAAAATAAGTACAGCCCCACATACAGTACACATTAACAAGCACTAGGGCTTCAAGAGTTTTTTTCCAAGTGTATTGTCAAGACCATCTCAGATTAAACATAATCATTATATATCATTATTAAAACAAAACCATGACCTATAGGAAACGCAGCAAAAATCAAAAATAGGCAAACCAAAAAATGTAGGGATGAGTATTAAGCATGCATGAGCTACAGTGGTTTAGTCATCTCAGCTTGCCTTTGTTTGGTGGTTGATTGCACTGGACTGTAGTGCCAACACAAGAGGGCGTGTGTGTCTCCTGTATTTCTGCTCTGCGTCTCAGCTCGTGCAGCTCTGCAGCCTCCTCATCTCAGTCAAGTGCATCACCCAGTCATGACTAACAGAGCGTGCAGAGAGAATGATTTTAATAAGGCTATGAGGAGAAATACAGACTCTAACACATGGGAGGGGGTTGAAATTCTATAATTAAAAAGCATAAGAATCTTGAAGCCATTTTTTACACACTTGCAACAAGGTGATTTACGTTTCTCTATAAATAAAACATGGGACTATACCTGTCATAGATGAATCTTTAAAATATCGTTATATTACATTATATATAGAATTAACATTATCTAAAATGGGTTGCTTTTACTTTTTTCTCTGTCGTATTTGATTTGTGCAAAATGGAAAGATTAAACAAAAATATTGAGACTTTTAGGTTATTTCAAATACTTATTTGTTATAAAATATGATTTATTTTATTCAGTTCTTGGTTGGATGTAAGTCAGAAGCTTGGAGCAGGATATACAGTGTTGCTCTCTCTTTTTTTTTCTCTCTCCCCATTATCCAATCATTTTCTTCCGTTGAGATTCGGTTACCACGTGCCTCACGCCGTTTTAAACGCTCATTATCCGCAATTAGGTGCCGTAATTGCGTTTTTGGTTTAAAGAGAGCGCAGAAGCGTGCCGTGAATTTCAGTCATTAGGCGTGGGCCTGGGCCTAAACACAGACCTGCAGCATGAGCTGTAAACTTTTTAACGAAAAAAAAAATGCATTGCTCGCAGGAGAGAAGCATAAGGTATTATTAAATCGTACCAGGAAAAAAAAAAATATTGCAGTTGTTTATTTAGTCAAGCTATCAAAATCTATGCGCCAATACATCTGTAAACCTGTAGTTCATTGATAGTTTGTATTTGTTTGAACAACAAAACTACAGCAACAGCAACAACAACAACAACAATAATTATAATCTTATTTTCCTATTGCTGTTGTTGCTGATATTATTATTATTATTATTATTATTATTATTATTATTATTATTGCAATACAAAAATACTTTTTAGTTCCCAAATTCCAGACCATATTGACATTGATGATGATTAAAAAAAATCGTTCATAATTAAAAAAAATTATATAATTCAGTTCAGGCCCATTTCCAGATCGGACAAATTACGGTTTGAGTTTGAAGGCAGTAACGGGAGCGCGCGGCTCCCGTTAAGCGCTCGCGCTGTGCTAATGAGCCATGCTCTGCTCGCTCCTTTTCACGACCAATCGGCAGCGCGCGAGAGTGACGTGTGGCTGTCCTACGTCAGTCCAATGGCGAGAGAGAGAGAAGAGTCGGAGCCGACGGAGTTTTGAGAGAGCAAGACAAGAGATACGGACAGTAGCGGCCCCTCGATGCGCTGGAGCTCAGACACACACTCACATGCACACACACACACCCACACACACTCATACACACGCACACAGCCCGAACTCTAATCCCGATTCCGGGAAGTTTGACACCTCGGAGCCGCAGTCTTCTTTTTCCCCAAGAAGTCCCGGGCACTACGGGCCTGCGCACGGTTTTGAAAGTGGACCTAACACCGCCTTACTTTCTGGACATGGGTGACATGGGGGACCCACCGAAAAGTGAGTTGGTTAACTATTTTTTTTTTGGTTAAGCTCATAGAGAGAGAGAGAGAGAGAGAGAGATGGTGCATGGATTTTGGAAATTATGTTTTTTGCATTTTGTTTCTGGAAACGAAAAGCTGAACTGTGTGTGACAAGTTATTAGTATTGTTTTTTTCCACATAGTAACAACAAAATTAAATAAATAACATTCAATATATTTTTAAATTTTATTTACCCCCCTCTGTAACTGGAAATTGGATTATTATTATTATTATTATTATTATTATTATTAGCGCACGAAATTACTGCAGGAAGAAAATTATTTAATGCTTGTTCTTGCTACTAATTATATTAAAACATTTGGGAGCACTAGGAATAAAAACTGAACTACTTCTCCCCATGTTTGGTGTGCAGAGAAACGCTTGGTGTCTTTGTGCGTGGGCTGTGGGAATCAGATCCACGACCAGTACATCCTGCGCGTGGCGCCCGACCTCGAGTGGCACGCGGCGTGTCTCAAATGCGCAGAGTGTAACCAGTATCTGGATGAGTCGTGCACTTGTTTTGTCCGGGACGGCAAGACGTACTGTAAACGCGACTACATCAGGTAAGACAGACATGTTAAGCCACATGCATTTAAGAAAAAAAAAGCTCTCATGATTTAGTGAAGAAGCTGCGGCTGGAGCTTGCGCTGTCACCCTGGTGCCCTCTCCCTCTTCTTTACACCACTGCACCTATATGCTAATGCAGTGCAGCTTTAGTGTAATTATGCAGTGTGGAGCTCATGCGCAGGGCGAGACACCAAACTGCAATAAACTATAAAACAATATTATACTAAAGATATATCCATGGTGTATGAAAAGAATTGACAGAAAATTTTTAAAATGTTGTTGCATGACATGGTACTCATGTCAGATCTTGATGTACCGTAATAGTTATAATTTAATAAACACAAATATTTAGAGCGACTTAATTTAACAACAACAACAACAACAACAACAATAATAATAATAATACTTTGCCACAACCATATCACTTTGCAACAACAACAACAACAACAACAACAATAATAATAATAATAATAATGTTTTGCTTCTTTTCTTGCTGATTCTGTTTCCTCCATGCATGCAAGTTATTTATTTATTTGTAATAGTTCACGGATGTCCAGCACATTTCCCCTCCTTTTCTGCTTATTATTCACTGACCATCAGACCTTATATTATTATTATTATTATTATTATTAATAGTAGTAGTAGTAGTAGTAGTAATAATAATAATAACAATTTATTTATTTTTCAGACTCTACGGAATCAAATGCGCAAAGTGTAACATCGGTTTCAGCAAGAACGACTTCGTGATGCGCGCTCGCGCTAAGGTGTATCATGTGGAGTGTTTCCGGTGCGTCGCGTGCAGCAGGCAGCTGATCCCGGGCGATGAGTTCGCGCTACGGGAGGACGGCCTGTTCTGCCGAGCCGATCACGACGTGGTGGAGAGAGCCAGCATGGCGCCCGGGGAGCCACTCAGCCCCCTACACCCGGCCCGGCCCTTACAGATGGCAGGTAAACTTTCAGTTCTTTCAGCTTTAAGGCGTCTAGCATGACATGACTTCCAGAACTTGTTTTTCATACCTTGTTCTTTTCTTTCTCCCTGCATCCTGCACGACCTCGGGGGAATATTTGGCTTTGTGGCACTACAATCGGTTTTTGACTTCTTGTCTTTAGTTTGCACTATCCCTCAAATAAAATCACGCTGCTTAAGAGTAATTTTAATTGGAAATTGTTATTGTTATTGTAACCTAATGCGCAAAGACTGTTCCTGTTCCTGTATGGAGCTCGAGCTTATAAAATGTGTTCTGTTTGGAAGTTCTAAAGAAATAGCTGGTACAGTGCATCTGTTTCCGGTAGATTTCTCCTCTAGCCTTTTTATACTGTCTCAGGAATGCAATCACACACGCAAATTAAAGTTAATTTATTAATAATGTATTAATTATCTAATAATTTTATTTTACATTGCATCTTATGTGCATGCGTCGAATAGACTGATGGCACAGAGCGACTCTTCGTAATGAACTGCCTGTTTTTATATTTTTGTCAAGTCTCAGGCCCAACCTAAAGATGAGGTTTTATTCTATAATTTTTAGTAGCCTACTTAAGTGGCAAAATTATCGACAATGCATATAGCCTAATATTGAGATGAATATAAATAATTATTGTAATAAGAAGATGATTAGAGGCTAATGGAGATTTGTTATGGAGGAATAAATTGATGATTATCATATCAGCCCGCAAATGAAAAGGTTACTAAGCTAACAGGCTGTTGTCAGTGGTTTGTCAACATTGCACGTTTCATTTTTCCTACAGTTTGAGTGCTATTGAATTCGGCTATTCATGCATGAAAGTGATATTCTTCCGTTGGTTCACAGCCAACCATGCGATTAAAAACTATGCAGTCTCGTTATATTATTTAGAAAATAATTTAATTTTAAATTGATTTAAAATACTATACACATGTGCAACGCTAAATATTTTGACAGATGCATTAATAAATACTTAAAGTGCATTAATGCACACACAGTGCTTTACTGAATTCCCTCAGTATTGAGTAAAGAATAATTATTTTGTGATAGATTTATTTAAAACGGAAATAAAATCAGAGCACATTTTAAACAGGTTTGTTCCACTTCGCAAAAGTTTTTCCAAATACAGTAAGCTGTCTGATATTGTTGTAATACTAATATTTTTTTGTGTACATGTCCAAGTGTTTTACTGAATGCATGAAATGCTTATGACATATAATATGCTTATTATATGTTTGCTACCAAGGTTTGTTTGCGTAAATGATGCAGCAACCCGTTGATTGATTGACAGATCATATTTTAGGCCTTTATATTTTAATGTTTAGGCCTATAGTAGTTTACACATGATTTTAAAAGTTTAATGTAAAAGTTCAAACATTTGTTTATATCAGTTTAATCATGTCCCATTAATCTGACGCACCAGTGCACCTGCGCGGATAAATTGCACAACCAAAAATAAAAAATGTGCCCAGAGATTGACATATAAGCCAACCAGTTGGGCATGAATTAAATTTCACAATATTTGAGCAGGAAAAGAAACAGTACTCGGATAAATTTGGGATCAAAAATGTAATATTTTTTTTAGCAAACAATAAACTAACATCGATAAAAATCTGCAGATTTTGATGCAGTTGCGATACCATGCATAAAATATAAATGCCATGGTATGTTCCAATCTATATAAACAATAGTTTCACATTCCTAACAACATAAATCATTTTATAATTATCAATTTTGTTTCTTGTTTCGTTTGACATATTGTGTAATAGCTCGTTTGTCACAAAATAATAAATATGTCGCAATCACCTGAATTAGCCCTATTAGTCTCATTCTCCATCATGCGATCTTAGCTCATATATGTCATATTTACAGAAAATTTAAACTCCCTGTCGTATTTACTGACCTAATTGCATTTTGTGTGTGTGTGTGTAGCAGAGCCAATCTCGGCGCGGCAGCCCGCGTTGCGCCCGCACGTGCACAAGCAGCCCGAGAAGACGACGCGCGTGCGCACGGTGCTTAACGAGAAGCAGCTGCACACTTTGCGCACGTGCTACAACGCGAACCCGCGGCCCGACGCGCTCATGAAAGAGCAGCTCGTGGAGATGACGGGATTGAGCCCGCGGGTCATCCGCGTCTGGTTTCAGAACAAGCGCTGCAAGGACAAGAAGCGCAGCCTGCTGATGAAGCAGCTCCAGCAGCAGCAACCCAACGACAAGACGGTGAGTGAGAAGGTTAAAACAAACAAACAAACAAAAACAAACCGTTCAAACAACCAACAGACAACAGACATTCAAGTACCCTGAATCGATGTGCATGCAAGCCTTCGTGTACATATGCAATCATTTTTACGCACGCCTTTTCTATTCTTTTCTGAAGGTGAAGTTGTTTTGTGTGTGCTTTCTGCAGAACATTCAAGGAATGACGGGAACTCCAATGGTGGCCACCAGTCCAGAGAGACACGATGGCGGCTTACAGGCGAACCCGGTGGAGGTGCAGACTTACCAGCCACCCTGGAAGGTCCTGAGCGATTTTGCACTGCAGAGCGACATAGACCAACCGGCCTTTCAGCAACTGGTGAGAGCGCGTAATTGCTGTGCGTAATGGCCGTGCGTAAAAGCGCAGAAAAGCTTTCAGAACGACAGTCACATAATAATAATAATAATAATAATAATAATGTCCTTGCTTATTTTAGGTGAATTTTTCCGAAGGAGGGCCAGGCTCGAATTCAACAGGGAGTGAAGTGGCGTCCATGTCCTCGCAACTGCCAGATACACCAAACAGCATGGTGGCCAGTCCCATCGAGGCCTAGACGATTCGGATTAATCTTCCTTTCCACAATCGGAGGGGAAAAAGAGGGTCACCAAGGTTGTCGAGTCCCTGTTTCACCAAGGCTGTGCTCCCGAATAACACCGACAGACCTCCAATTCCGCGGGGCTTCTCTATCCAAACAAGCCCAAGCCATGGGTCGCGTTTATACACTGTGATGACAATCGTGGGAACGAAGACGAACGTTACCGGAAGTCGCTAACATCCGGCGGAAGTAGACCTACACCAGGTCCTGAATGTCAAAATGTCGATTTCTCTGACATTTAGGCTTACACTACACAGGAACTGGTGGAACTGGTCGGCTACATTTTTTTGCCAAACAACCCGAGATGTTTTGCTATTTTTTCTTTTCTTTCTTAAATTTTTTTGGACAAGTCAGCGAACCTCATAGGGAAATGAGACCTAAGAGGACTATGAGTCCGGACAGCGCAGCATGAGCGGCCCAAACAAACTGTTGAGTCGCCGGTCGGTTTCTCTCTAAAGAGAGATTTATTCACTGAATATTGAGAGTGTGAGGACGGACTGGCAGCCCAGTCTATCCGCTTTTATTAGGCCCTTTTTGTTATATGGTATGTTTTCAAGCCCAAGTAGGCGACTAAAGCATTGCAACAAGGTATACCTCTATTCGACCACAAGCTGCGTGGGAAATTTACGTGTATATGTCCGTCCGAGATTATTATTATTATTATTATTATTATTATTTTCCAAAGATGTGTATAGTTTTAAGTTAATATGTCGGATCATGCAGCGGAGATCTTTTTTGTTTTTGTTTGTTTGTTCCTATATTACAAAAATAATTTATTATTTATTGTCCAACGACCTGCCACTTTTGTGTACTATCTTTAATTGCTGAAGTAAAAAAGAGGAAATTTACACTGTCGACTCCGAATCATCTATATCGGACTTTATGTGTCCTGTCGTTTTGACTGAAAAGTAAATGTATCGAGCAACGCCATACAGTATGTAGATCTTCAGGAATATTTGAACAATAAAAGTTTGACCTACAAAATAAATTAAACGCGTCGGGCACATTTTGGAAACTTTAAAATGTCAGATTAATTTGTATATAATAGTTATCTTTTAATTTGGTTATTGGGTGGGATAGTTAGGCCTATTAAATCAACCAAATACCAATTAAAAGTATAACCACATACAGCAAAAGCGTTTTATTTCATTTTTCATGAACGAAATCTTACTAAAAGCTACAATATTAACCCATAATAAACCCATTTAACTCATAAAACTCATTCACAACGCAGTCTTGATATAATAATGTTCTTAAATATAGTATAGTCTTGGATTAAAAAAATGCATCAGTTTGCACTCACAAATCTTCTTCATCAACACCATAAAAAACAAACCTTTACTCTTAAGAAGCTCTTCTTTCTTTCTCTTTCTTCTTTTTTTTTTTGTAAACAGGGTTATGATTTGCACAACATCACAATTTATTGTGTTAAACAAACTGCTGCACTCTCTACTTGTATGCATTTGGATATAAATCCTCACTAATTATCATTAATGTAGAAATTAATATGCATCGTATGAGAACGAGATATGAAGGTATCAAACTGTACCCTTAGATAGCTTTTAATTAGCTTTTAGAGTACTTGTTCCTAAAGGCCAGTTATGCGTATTTTATTTTTCTAACATTTAACAGTAAATATTCATAGTAAATGTACTAAACACTAAAGACCCCCTTTATGCTTCCACCCCAGTGACAAGAAAAAGTACAGGATAGTTATTACTGAAAGTGTTTTACTGTGGAACTGTATGTGATGTTTGGACCCAGAACTGGACCAGAGGCATTAATTATTTCAGAGGCAAAAGCACCTCTGACTCAAGCAATTATTTTAATATAAAATGAAGCATATTTGAGTGTTCTGAGTGACTACACTATTACTAATAAGTAGTAGATTCCACATTGTTGTCTGTAAATTTTTCTTATCTACCTTGGTCTGAAGTCAGCTAGAGTGGTCGCTAGAGCTGATTTTACAAATGCTCAGGCTACTAAGGGTCACTTTTTAATGCCTGCGCGTGTTTATACAGAAAGCTTTAGCAAGAGTATAAAATGTTGAAAAAGGTGACATTGGGTTTCACGGGATTTGAAGATGCACTCAAGGTCGAGCTTGCGTGGATATCATATTTGTGGTGTATGTGGATTATTTGATGGATTTTATTTTATCCCAATTTGAGTTTCCTGTATTTAATTTAACTGCACTACATCATGCCTGAAAAATAAGGCATGCTCCATTATGTGTATTTTCTTTCAAGTTAGGCTTCTCCAAAAACCAAGGGGAAAAGGACATTATGTGTCTCTGTTTCCATAAACAAGTTAAAGACTTTAGAGGACAAGATGACACACCTTTCAAGTATTCTGTATAGAAAATACTATTTTTCTGAACTCAAGCACTCTTTTCCATTAGGCTTCTTAAATTACCATTATGGTAATGATACACTTTCTTAAAATATCAAATCGAACGGGTTTATATATGGTTATTAGGACTTGCATAAATACTACCCTAATAAATGAAACAAAAGTATGGCAGAGGATTAGGACAGAAGCATAACATTTTTAAATATTTATTAACAGTTCGTACAGTTTGATCAGATCATATACTACATAATCAGAATAATTTCAACATGCACGTTTATTGTGTGTTTTAATGTACTAATATGTTCCTTTATCAAAATCTAGATGTAGCTATTATGAATAAGTAAACTAAGAGAAAAACAGATAATAACTCAAACAGCCAGTGAAGAATTTTAACATATCTAAAATTAATTGATGATCAAAACATTATTTTGTTTTTGTACATTTTGGGGTATAGTACCATTTAAGAAATATTTGCGTAGCCATACATTATGTGGTGCTGGTGCTGAACTTGCATGCAGCAAAATGCTCCTGTGTGAAATGCCAGCTCTGTTCTCCAGTGTTTGGTCGGGGCAGAAGAGGGGCCGCTGCATAGCACAAAGCCTCCTGATAGAATGGCTCCCGGGGTCTGTCGAGGTTCCCGGACTGCATTCAGTGTGTCGACTGGCCGGAACAAAAGCGCCACTGTACCTGGAGGAGGCTCTGCACAACAATCACACTCTCCTGGATGAGACCCGATTACATTGTGAGCCAGGCAAGCAATCCGTCCCCAAGGTCCAACGCCTGACCACAGAGTCACAACACGAGCTCAGCCCACAACTGTTAAACAGTCCATGCTAATAGCAGATGGTTTACAGGGAATTATGGTATATTTGAGATCATTTACACAATAATGGGATGTTTGTAAGTGGCATTTAAATAGTGATACGTTTGAAGGAATCTATGAGGACACACCTTGTTCCTCTGTGTTCTCAGTGTAGTTAAAAATGTTGAACCTCTATACTGTATGTGTCTTTTGTCTCATGTTCACTGAATCAACATGAATATTAAACACAATGGTCAAATTTTTCATGGCTTTAAGAATGCCATAAGGAGATGTCCAATGTCTATGCAGTCATGTTACTGTAGCACAAAAATCCTGATTAGTGAATGTTTTATGCACAAGTCATTAATTAACACACATCAATTATCCATATTTTTTCATATTAGAAGTACAAAGACAACATTGGCAGACAAAGATTTATTATATTATGTGATATTCTGAAAAGCATATATCAGCAATAGCATATTATAAGAACAGTAATAACAGGTGGTTAACACACTGCAGTTGGAATAATATGTCAATCAGTTACTAATTTTTTGTTACTGAACATTATGTCGTGCTATTATATGTTTCCCCAAACTTTTCAAAACTGGATCAGGTGTTTGAGTAGGCCAGCTCTTTTTGTGAAAGTAGGCCCTTCTGTTGTCTGTCAGCAGACATGGAGAAGGAGGCAGTGGTTAAGCATCTCAGCCTCTTTGGAATGTGTCAATGAAGAGGACGCTCCAAGTGTTACTTGTCAGCGCGTGTGAAAAAAAAAAAGAATGCTAAGAGCCATGCTGGACTATAAGCCACTCGGCACTGATCTTGTGGGAATTGAGCTTGGTGCTGAAAAGAAAAACTCCAACTTTTCATTGGGTTTACAAGGCCCCAGAAGAACCTGAGTCTCTTCATTATATAGGCTTCCCATAACAGCTTTCCCTTGATGGTTGAAGCCGTCAAAACACCCTCACTGAGTGGAAGCATGCTGGTGCATGGCACCAGAGATTGGCTTGACTGGTGAAGACGTATGTGAGATTTATGAGGTTGGTGTGGTTTGCACATAATTTACATGATATGTAACTTGATTTCTACCAAAACTACATCAACATGTTGACAGCAAACATCATTGGGGCAGTCATTATGTGAATTTTTTTACTTTTTGTGTGGAATTTTAGATACATTTCCTCTTTTCTGATAGGAGTATAAGCTCCTCTGAATTCAGCTTGTGGCCGAACGAGCATGTGAACGTGTAAGCCGAGTTCTATGCAATCCAATCCAGCATGCATTCCTGTATCTCACACACTGTGTTCCTGAGATCTGCTCTGGATCCAGCATACACATGAAGATGAATGAATGAGTGACAGTCCACTCATATTATATTTAAACACGGCATTTAATTTTGTTCTTTCCAATTACGTTAAAATTCCACTTATTGTCTGGGAACTCAACATTTACTTGCAAGATGTCAGGTTTTGCACAGCAGGAGAGATTCCAGCTGCTTCCAGAGGTTGAGTCATTGTCCTAGTAATGTCAGATAAACAGGAACCGTCTGTGAATATGTGGCTTTGACTCATACTTTGGTTTTCAGACCAAATGTTTAGAAAATGTTAGATTATTTTTGAAGCTAAATGGTAGCTTAGAGGTTTAGTAATAAAACTGGCATTGGATTTTTCAACAAATTTGATTTTTAGCATTATTGCTTAGCTAATAACAACTAGTGCCAAAAATATGTTGACAGAAACAGTGGCATTTGCATTACTCCTGAATAGAATAAAACAAAAGTACTAGTGATGATAATACAAACCACATAGTGGACTTCTTTAAATTGAATTGGAAGAGGCGATAGATCCAACATCATTACTCAACAACATTTAGCTTGCATGTGTGGAAGAAACTTTTAAATTCTACACGGAACACTTTTTTTCTTTTACAAACAGTGCAAATAAGGACATGAACCTAGACCCATAAAATATCTAAAGAACTCTTGTAGTATACATATCTTCCTATCGTATTTTGCCCCAAAACACTTAGAAAATAATTAACATGTGACTGAAAATGTCTATTATTCTCTGGTAACCGGTGAAAAATAAATGAAAGCTTAGATCTCTACACTATATTTTACTTACTGTACTGAACTGGTGTGTATGATCAATCACAGAGTGTGTCAGGACTGTGTGGGTTCTCCATCCTGGTGCACTTGGAGAGCAAGTGCAACATGACATAGGCCATGATAAGCACATCGTGTGGGTAGCTGTGCATGTGCGTGTATGTGACATGTTGATGGCTTAAAACAAAGTGCTCTTTTAGGAACTTTGGCTTTGACATCTCCAGCCACTCACTGCAATCACCATAGTGAGATTACTTTGCTCTGGTTATGGCTGATACTGGATGGACAATGGCCAATATTTAAAATCATACAAGTAGCTGGAAGGTTTTGGAATTATACCTGATACTGCAATAAATCTATTATCTGATTATTATCTGATTATTGCTAACCTATTTACAGTAGTAGTCATGTTTATAGTTATCTAGGTACAGATTGACTGCCGCATCATAATATTGCTTTCCATATTATAACATGCTGTTAATTAAATACTTAGACATTTCGCCAACAAGTAAAAAGATGATTCATTTCCAGCAAAACTCTAGGCTGAGCAATTTGGATGCTCTATCTGAAATCTTGCTGCTACTGTATCTATATTTTCCATCCTTTGACATGATAGTCAAACTGATCAGACACATGAAAACCCTTTACGGAAATGTTATAAGTGATGCAATAAATGCAAAAGCAATTTATTCAAAATAGTGAGATCACATTTTACAAATGCACATGCTGCACATTTTCCTGGTATTTGCTCCAAAAGGACACTTTTAAACTCGTCCTGTACATAGAGTAGCTTAAGCACAGGCTTTTGTGCTTACTCTGTGGTTGTGCTTACTTTTGTGGTTACTCATCTTATGTGTTACAAAGCCTGACTTCGCTATGATAATATCTCAGGAACCAAGGCAACACAAATCCTCCATACGCTTTAACTAATTCAGGAAAAAAAAAAAAAAACACAAGGATTACTGACATACATGTATGACATAGTGTGCTACGAACATGACAAATAAAACAAGCTCTATATACATACTGCATATGTTTTATCCAGTAAGCTTCATGTTGTAAATGTGAGGAAGCCATATTTAAAAAAGGTGGTTTATAGAAACATTCACCATACGGACAGGAAATTATTACAATAATTGTAGTTTGCAATTCAGCTGCTACCTTCCACTCATTCATTCATCTTCATATTGTGTAACTAAATATAGATTCACACTCACAAAACCATGCAATATAACGTTTAAAGGTTTTTTTTTAAGACAATGGTCCAAAACTTTCCATGGCACAAATTTATTTGCGTATTTAAACTTCTTCTTAAAAGTCTGCATAAATTTGATCCGGATTGAATAATTAAGATAACGTTTTTACCTTAAATATCATACAGGGCCACGAGCGTTAATAAACTTGAGTCTGGTGGTAAAGTTAATTTACTTGGGGATTACAAATCTGACATCTGGACCTAATTTTAAGAAATCTTGATAAACAGCTCTGGAGCGCTCATTGGCCCTAACAGGTGGCAGGGCAAAGCCCTTCACGTCCAGGGCAAGATCCCAGATAAAACCAACAATAACAGGAGTCACGTTGCTCCAGTAGCCTTTATCATCGCGCACAAAGAGAAAAAAAAATGCTCTGCTTCTTTAGAACTGTAAGGGGGACAGTCTTTAAGGTAGAAGAATAAAAGTCACATGCCTAATTAAAGGCTTTAACTATATATAACGTTCTGTTTTAAAAGCAGTGGAAAAGCTCAATTCAGCTGCTACCTTCCTGGCTGATAGCCAGCAGAGATAGCACTTATAAAAAATTAAACAAGCGTACACCTTAATCATTTGTTCGTGGAACCAGTCGACTGGGACAGCCATGCACTAATGCTTTGGGATTCAACAGTGTTGCCTTTTATTCCTCACAGCCAATTTAAGGATGATAATGAAGCTTATAAAGAGCAGGGGGGGCGGGGGAGGTGGAGAAGGAGAAGGAGGGACAAGTTCATTCTCAAAAGACGAGAAAGAGAGGGGCCCCCGGGCCCCACAGGTGAGGACATCTGAAAACGCATAATCAGCCTTATCTCAGGGCTCACTGTCCAATGGCTTCTTTACTATCAGCCTCGGCAATTGCTATCCTGTTTCACCCGCTCACCAATAATCAGAATATGATTCAAGAGAGACATTGTTTGTTCTCAGGCGAATCCACCTGGTGGAATTGAATTCAGAGTCAGTCATGAGTGTTACTTCCAGACATGTATTATTTTTACTGAATTAGCATGATGCTCTGATTTCATGTATATTATACCAACTCTGACTTAAAGAGACACATTAAATGAAACATATTAAATGTTTATGATAAAATGTAGTTATTCCTATGAGTATTAGTGGTCACACGACTTAATGCAGTTACACAGGTTTTTATTGGAATAAAAATAAAAATGAACAAACTTTAATATTAGTAATAATTGTCAGATTTATGTGTTAGCTCCTAAAATAAAAAAAAAAAAAGCAACATATTCTTTTCATCCTAACCGTTTGCCAGCGAAGTCATATATAAGGCATACATTAATAAGAAATCTACAGTCGAAATACTGCAGACTGCAACCACTTATATTCAGGAAGAAAGGAGGATATGCAGTGTAAAAGCTTTTTTTTTCTTTAACACACACACATACACTAAAAATAAATCTAACCAGTTTTTTTTAAGGGTACGGGCAGGTTGGCAGTTTGGCAAGCCGATCCAAAGTTTTATGTTGTAGTTCTGGGCACAAATCAACGGTCTTTCCAGTTCCTCGGCTATTTAATTTCACCATTGCATTTGCTGTGAAGTGTGTCTGCTTGGCAAGAGTAAGTGGTTGATCATGATTGATATCAACATTGTCTTGGGACAGATACAGTGGTGTGAAC
>JAQQZS010000014.1:15516301-15528963 GCA_030068045.1 Platyallabes tihoni | reverse complement strand
TTGTTGAAATACACAGTCCTGAAAAAGGGGCGTTTCTTTTTTTGCTGAGTATATATATATATATATATATATATATACTGTCAAAACAAAAAGAAATTATGAATATGTCCATGCCATCAGGGAAGAAATTTTTTTTTGCACCTTCTGAAACATATTTGTCATGATCACAGGTTATGTCTTCTGATATGGTTGTTTAAGATATGATAAACGAATCACTTCTTCAGTTAGGGTGAAATAACTTGCTACCAGCTAAAACACATGACCGCTGCACTAATGGAAGGATCAAAATCTTAAGGCTGTTAAGTATATTAGCTTAGTTAAATCCAGGTACACAGGCAGTATGTGTGTGAGCACCTAATGTAGGTTCCTGGGTTTTGCATGAAAATAGAAAGGAGCTAGTGTGGCAAAGTTATCAGAGAAACCTTCTGCTGGTTTACTTATAAAACTGCACAAATCTGTATCTAACATTACTGATTATTTTCAATCAAAGACTTTTTACACCAAATATTGACTGTTTATTCTATTACCCAATAATGGGCTATTTATAGAAGTTAATTATGCTATTTATATAGACATAACTCAACAAACTTTGAGAGTAATTAAGTCAAATATATCATACATATCACCTCATATCTTTGTTTTGCATAGTGACTGGAAGTTTTGTGCCATCAGGTGATTTTTTTTTTCCCTAGAAAAAAAAAAATTATTTCTTGCCCAGCAATGAAAGCATTATATCTGGCTAAAATTTTAAGCATTCATACTATTAATTATCTCAAATTATATATTTTACTTCTAGTCCAAAGCCAATGTAATGATCAAAGATGACACCGCAATTGCGGCACCAGCCATGTGATATATTTAAACAATAAAAGATTATAACGGGAGATTTCAAGTCAAACCGGGACTTTGACTGTGCAGAATAACAGAACACAGTCACTCAAATTATTTCTCTGTATAATCCCCTGCTACACTAATGCACTTATCCCAGCGTTTCACAAGAGCTTGGATACCATAAAGGTAGAAAGTTTTCTCAGCACACTGGAGCCTACCTGCTTCATGTCTGAAACGCTGGCCTCCCAGGAACTCCGTTACTGGCCCAAACAGTCTCATCATCGTACTGTGCTTGAAGTCTTCTGTAAATGTCAATAATTTTTTATGCCTTACACCATTCTCAAGGAATTTCATCACAAATCTTTGTTTGACTTGAACGCGCCTTGTAAATATGCACCAAAGAGTAATCAAATTAAATAAATGAAGTCAACATGACAGCGCACTGCAATGCCCAGCAATAAGGAATTTATTATAGCATGTGACAGGCCACCGGACAGACACTCTTCTGCAGGTTAAAGTTCTTTTCTTTGCATTGAGGTGAATGGAGTTCTGCATAGTACTGGTAAGTCACAGAGAAAAGGCCATTTATGAGGAAATAAACAACAGTCTATCGGAGGTTTAGTTCTGTTTTTGTTTTGTTTAAAACAAATAACACCCCAAACAAAAGTACTTATTATATTCATACAAAATATATAATATATATTTTATATATACTGTATACAAAACAAAAAGAAACAATAAAGAAACTGTTTCAAGTAAAATCTTAAAAGAAATGATCGTGCACCTATGTGCACTTTTGTAAACCATATAAAAACAAAACAATTAAAAACAAATAGGATATTATATGCATATTTACAAGATTAACTTAGCAAGGTTTTGTACAAATGTTACAAAATAGCTGAACGCACATACACACTATACACAGACATTTTCAGACACACAAACAAACACGGATGAAGAAATGCTTAGATCGACTAGACAAGTGTGTACCTGTGTGCGTGTTGTGAACACCCCACAATTTGACTTGTGGTTTCTCAAAGTAATCATGAAAATGACATGAGTGAAGGTGAGTTTTATCAAACGTGACGTCGGCAAACACTGCCTCGCTAATACTGCATTCATATTTTTGCTGAAGTCTCATTGCTAGATGAGTGGATGAACAAATGTTAAAAGTTCGTGTACCCTTTACAATTGTCCCAGGATCGATGTGATGAGGCAGCCTCGTCATGGTAACAAGAACAAGAAAAGGTAAAAGAGGGCAAATTTTTTATTTGCATTCCCTCCGTAGGTTGGACACAGTGAGAGAATGAGGGCACATCTTAAGGGAGTGCACAGTGAAGCACCGAAACACACAATGACCCCTGTGTGAATGTGTGGCAAGAACCCTGGCAGTTCTTTCAGACGTTACTTAGTGACCCGCTGCTTTCTGGCCCTGTTGTAACACTGTGTTGAAAGAGCATTGAAAGGACTGAAGGAGAGAGAATAAAAACTTTGGCAATGGTTAAAAGAAGTACTGTGCCATGCGAGCTGAATGAGAATCACACAGTTAGCAAACCCGTTCATTGATACCCCTTTTCCACCAACTACGTGCTGATTTCTATATAATCTAAAGAAAAATGCTATGCTGTGGTTCATACACTAAAATACTTTATTACTACAAATGCACACTTTTATGCCTTTGGGTTGGATTGGCTTGGATTGTCACCAGGACATGACAAGTGCATTTTGCTGTTATAATTTAGTGGTTGGACTAGGAAACACCTATTTCACCAGAAATTACAAGTAACAAAATAGCGGCTACATTGCTAAAGCTAATGCAGAGCAAACCTGCTTATAAAACGTTAGACAATCATACTATGTTGCTGAAGATAAACCGTCTTGAGTGCGATCACGGTCTATGGTGCCTCTGTGCTCTAAACAAGATAAAATGTATAAATATTAGCTTTTACACCAGTGGAAATGTAGGTTGGTTATTAATAAAAAGGTTCAGAACAAGCACCGTGTTAATGGAAAATGGGGTATTAGTGTGAAAAATCCACACCGCATCCTATAGAATCCAATTACTCTAATTAATTCAAATGCTGTTACAAGCATTCGTGAAACTGGGAGGTAGGCGGGGCCTGGAGTGGCGAAGAGTCATCAGGGGCGGAGTGCTGGGGAACGGGGTTGGGCTTATCCCCGGGACGTCGGATTAAAACGAAAGGTTTGGGGGGTGGGGCCGGGGGCTTGTTGTTGTTGTTAACGGAAGAGGAGATTTGAACGCTTTTGTGGGAGGAGTCAGAAGGTGAGACCACCACTGTGTGTCTCCTCCAGGCCCGCCTCTTCCGCCGTGTCTCGGGAGAGAGAGGTTTCCTCAACCCCACTGAACGGATGTCCTCTGCTGAACCGAGCAGACGTGCACGCACCTGTTCTGCCAGTGATGGCTGACTTGTGGAGCCAGAGGTGGAGACTACCAGTTCAGGGGGTGGAGCTAACAGGTGACCACTGGGTGAGGTCAGTTTGGGTGAGTGAGAAGATGAGGATTCCGGAAGACTGGTTCTCGTTCGCCCTTTGTTGGACTGTTGTTCCTCCTCGGTAGGTGGAGAACTACAGACTTCTAAAGGATCTAGTGAACGAGCTTTGGCCTTTTCCAATTTTAGGCGCCGGCGTGCTAAAGTGTCGCACTGAATGAGGCGATGCGAGTTGAAGGAGGGTCGGTTTTGCAGGCGTTGGGAGGTAATGGAGGAGGAGGTGGAGGGGGTGGAGGAGCGTCCTGCACTTTCAGTTCCTCTTTCTGAAGGCTCGGGGGTGGGGCGTTTCAGAGGGATGAGAGGAGTTGCTGGAACGGAAGTGGGAGCAGGAGACGGAGTTGGCACAGGGGCTTTGTTGTGTGTGTACAGGAAGCTGCGTGGTGCAGTCGGTTCTGGTGAGGTGTGCGTATTTGATGGAGGGGGTGTGCGTTTTTCAGGACGTTCCTGCGTGAGGGAGCGGGAGGCAAAGCCACTTTCGTTGTCCGTTTCGCTCACCAGCTCGCTCTGCTCATCGTCGGCGTCGTCACCCCGCCCTTCGGACGCTAAACTCCGCCCCAGCGTGGAGAGTGTAGAGTAACCCGAGACAATAGAACGTGCATCGTCCCCTCTCCAACTGCGACCTTTCGTCTCTGACCTCTGGTCCTCTTCCTCGCTAAGAATCACGGAGTGCGCTTCCTCCTCACAAGGCGATTCAGGTTTGTCCTTGTTTTGCAAGATAACAGTCCTTTCTACGTTCTCTTCGTCATCTTCTTCCTCTTCCTCATCTTCATCCTCTTCTGCCTCAGCGCGCGGAGCCACGTCAGAATCACCCCGATCAGTGTCCTTTACCTCGCACTCTACTTCCACAGTGAGATCGGCTCTGATTGGCTCCAGTTCGGAGTCGTCGTCAGTGCTGCTGCCCAGGAGGCGATTGACAGGTCGTTTTCTCCGTCTTCGAGTCACAGCAGACATGATGGCCAACGTCGTCAAGAAGTCCTTGGCTGTGAGGTCACGTTTTGACCCTCCAGAGCCCTAAACAATGACAGAAGTCTGGAGGTTATTACAGGATATCAAACAGAATGATCAGAGTAGTATTTAAAGTCATAAAAAGGGTCAGAAGAGAAACATAGTCTATACAGCCTAGAAAAACAAATATACAGTGAACAATACAGCGAATATAAAGTCAGTTTGGCCTAAATAGGAACTGGAAGGCTTCTTTATAATTTTTTTTTTTTATAACAAGCCTTGGATGTCAAATGTTTAATATCCAACATAGCTGAAAGACTTAAACAATAAAACAAGCAATAAAACACTATTAATAAAGAAATGTGAAAGTTATCACCTTCTGTGCTGAAGATATAGTGCTACTCATAACTGATATTTCATCTTAATACTTTATACTTTAAGTACATAAACATTAATTAAATTTTTAAAGAACACAACTTTGCTCTCCCCGCAGTGTGCTTGCAGTACCTTCTTTCTACCAGAGAGGTCTCCAAATCCTTAAATTCGCAAATGCTATATACAGTATATGGCTTAAAAAAAACAAACAATACAAGCATTTGAACTGCAACTCTTAGTCAATCCTTACCTTTGATTTTGCTGAATCACTGTTGGTTGAGTCTAAAGTCACAATAGAATAGAAAGAGAGAAAGAGGAGAAAAATAGGCCAAGATGAATAAATATATGGACATGATTCTAAGAAATGAGAGGCACAGAGGCAAGTCATCAAGACACAACTAATATCACTGGCCGATTTGGATGCCAAATTTGTGAGGAAGAATTTGTGGCCTTCAGTCATTTTTTAACAACCGTATCATGTCTTTGTCTTGACTCTGTGACTGTCATTGAATATGAAGAAACCCAACAAGAGACAATGTTCACACAAGATTGAGACCAAGCAACATGTGCAGGACAAATGGTTATTGATTGTCTAGAAGTGACGCTCGAATGTGAACAGGGTCTCCACATCTACAGCGTTAAAGAGGAACCGCACACACTATTGACATCACGTCACATACTGATGACATCGACCCATCAAAGAAGCCATGTAGGTGGTGAGAGCAGGAAGGGGCAGAGAGGCAGGGAGGATGATTTCAGAGGCAGCGGAGGGAAACAACGCATTGACACAAGTCACATACCCACATCCAGTCACATTCTGAATCTCTCTCTCTCTCTCTCTCTCTCTCTCTCTCTCTCTCTCACACACATACACACACACACACACACACACACACACATATATATATATATATATATATATATATATATATGGCCATGGGGATTGCCAAGAACACAGAATCAATCACTATAGCAAATGATTTAAAGGACGAAAAAAGGACACCCTTTTTAGAAATCAACTAAATTTAGTGTGATGGTGCAGCATCTTGCTAAATAATAAATTAAAGGCATATCCACATATTGCATATACAAAATTTGCTACATATACCACGTTAAGGAATTAAGAAGATGGGCAAGAAGAAGAACATTACCTGCGGTAACTGCAAAGAACATCGTGACAGATTCACCACCTATCATGAAAAACAAAAAGTGGAATAAACAGAAGCACATATACTGTACACTCACATCAAAAACATGGAGAAAACCCTCATGGGCACACGGAGCACACATGAAACCTGCCTGAAATGAGAGGATAGACTCAAACCCAAGACCCTGGAGCTCTGAGGTACAATGGTCTCCAGCTGCAGCATCATCCTCACCCTTAACTAAACCAATTAAATAGCGTCCAGTAAATATCACACACATTTATCTTGTTTACACCTCATTTTAAATCAGCAATTATAAAAGGCACTTAGAACTAATTCATTACCAAGTATGAAAGTAATTTGAATCAGTGCATGGTCATGGTGAATATGAGTCCATATGCATCTAAAGCTAGATTTTCAATGTCACACTTGTGTCACGTTCCTATTTAATTTCCAAGGAACATCCTGTCAAATACTCCGGTAATCATCCCTATGGAGATTGACAGCTCTAGAGATTAAAGGCAGAAAAGGCAGTAAAATCTGAATAGGAAGGATTAAAGCCACCAAGCAGCATCATAACCTGGCGTCCTGGCCAGCGATTGCATGCTTTGATTAAAAAAGAAAACAGCGATTCTGATTAAGGAATGGATCTCTGACCTAAATGACATTCCTCAGGTCCTACTTGATGCTAACATCCTGGAGGTAATTAAATTCTCCCCCTCTCCCTCAGCATCGGGGAATGTTTAATGGTGCCTTCAAACCCAACAGGCAGCAATATAAGACCCTGGGATTTTTTACGGATGCCATAGAGACTCGGGCAAATTAATTAACTTGTGTTTTCTAGCGAGGGTTGGCCTCCTTCGTTTATTTGAAGTCATTTCAATGACACCAATTTAGCCAACTGTTTCGAATTGTACTCCATCAATCAGCAAGATCCCAAATGACCTAGGACATGTCACAGATAAAATGATAAAGCTGGGATACCATTTAAGACACAATGTATGTCTTGTATTCACATATGAAAGAATGTCATTTTTTGAATGATGATTATTCTGTCATATGATGTTATTCCTGCTGTGGCTACTCCTCCTCCTAATGCTATGACTATTACTACTATTGCTACTACAACAACTTCAGTGGTACCTCAGAATATGAACGCCTCACCTTAAGAACTAAAATTTAGCAAAATTTTAGTTTATCCGGTTGTGTGTACATCTAGCTGTTCAAAACTTTTTTTTTTTGCAAGATTTAGTGAAGACATAGGAAGAAGGAAAGAGAGTTCAGTTTTGTTTTTAAAGCAGCTGGTGCCAAGAGGAATTATAAATTAGGATTAAGTGAGGTTTAATGTCTACTTGTTTCATATTTTACTTAATTAACATGTCTTTTCTAACATGTTTTGATTGTTTTTAAATGCAACATTCGATTATAGTGTTTGAAATTGGTAATATTGGGTGGCTGGAATTTATCCTATTTCGTATGTGAAAATAAATTTTGCATTTTAAAAACTCGAACTAAATTTGTATCAGGTGCCACTGTATGTCCTACTACTACTACTACTACAGCTGCTGATAATGATATTACAATAGCTACCATTACTATTACAGCTGCTGCTACTAATACAACTAATACTATTAATATTACTATTGCTCCTCCTTCTCCTGCTGTGGCATGGTGTCCACATGGGAATGCCAGGATTTTTCAAAGAATACAGAAATCATCAGGTTTTTGCCTTTTCCCTGGAAGACGGATGGATAATGTCATCAGAGCAGGCCCATGACCTCCACTTCATCCCATGTACTTACCTCCTATTGTAGATGTGTCATGGAAAAAGTGTAGCTTGGGCCAAAAAAAAAAATCTTTTACAATCAGGCCAGTTTGTCACGCAATCAGTTCAGGATTCTTTTCTGGGACATCCTATTCAGCATTATTCTTAAACCCATGCCCCCAAGTCTAACCCATTGTTCACTTGTTCCAAAAAACATTGATTGTATGATTGTACAATGTAAAAATAAATTGTACAGGCTAAATAATCAATATGTTCATTTGATAATGAAAACAATGCAAATATACTTATAGTATTTAAATTTCATGTAACAACATGATGTCCTTGTGATATAACCATTGCTCATTTTTGCATGGGGTGTGAAAAATATGGAAGGCACTAGAAGCATTATTTGTGGTCAATTTTGTGTCTTTTGCCATACATCTCTTATTATAGGTGTCCTTCAGGCTCAGGAGCCATTTTCAGTTGATGTGAACAGCTCTCTGCAGGACCCTATAGTCATGCTGGAGTGTATAGTCTGAGCCATCAAGATGACGTCTGGACCTCGGTACATCATCTTGGAATGTCATACAGTATAACGCCCAACAAATTGTCCACACATATAAGATGTCTGTTGAGAAAGATATTGATTTTATGTCTTCTGTTCTCTAAATGTGCCCTTTTTATTGTTTCTGCTGATTGGCAGAAAATTGCAAAAAAAAAAAAAAAGTATAGACATTAGAAAATGTCAACATACAAGGATTTGATCCTGTGTAAATAGTGGGTGTTTGGCTATAACTGCACCTAATAAAGGGCTGTGAAGGGGGTGTTTCTATTTTAAGAGGTTCTGAACCTATAATATATATATATATATATATATATACACAATTTTATTTTTTTGGTTTCAATTCTACATCAATTAACAATCCTCTTTTAGCTTTATTGATAACATGATGAAAACATTAGAATGCTCTAATTGTCTATTATCTCAATTGTCTGTGTATAATTTAAGTTGGTTAGGTTAGTTTGAAAATAATTTCTACCTGGTCGATATAGAGGGCTGAAATCAATAAAAGGCATTAAAGACTGTCTATTGACTTCAAGTATGCTTCACAAATGTTAAGCCAAATTTACAGCTGCTGAAAGTTTAGAGTTAACCTCTCTTTTGAGCTTCCGTTTAGAACCTCAAAAAATTCGAAAACTTCATTAACAAAGTGTTTCTTTCTCAATGAGGCTCCCAAGTAGGGAAAATATACTGTACTGTATAAAGATAAAATCTGATAGCTGTGCAACAACCCTATGCACTGTTGTGTACTACTTAGGCATTATGGCGGCTTAGTCATTAGCAACTTGCACCTCCAGGGTCTGGGTTCAATTTCCTCCTAGGGGTCTGTATACGTGTAGTTTGCATGTTCTTCCCATTCTTTGTGGGTTTCCTCACACAGTCCAAAGGCTAGTGTGGTTAGTATGTGAATGCTTATGTGGATGTTGACCAGAGGTTCTACCACGGTCATAAAAATGGGAATAAATTCAATGGTCACCATTGGTCTCCATGGTCCCTAGTTGGACTACAGCAGTAGGAGGTTCCTAGATGATAATGATTGTGTGCTACTTGTAGGATAAAGACATGAGCAGCTCCTACAGTAGTTTACTGATATGATAACACTTTCTTTAAGGAGATATTTACAGTATGTATCATTGTTGGAAGGAGTCTCCTGTAGCAGTCAGAGGGAAAGCTGTAGCTATACGGTTTCCAATACAGTATCATGGCTAGTCTTGAACACTGCATGCTCTATTGAAGCTGGATGGAAGCACACTGTTTATTAGCATTTCCAGTTTCCAAAAGGCTAGAGGCGCGGGAGCTTTGACAAATTTGACCTTCCTTTTAATAGAAATTGGCAAGAAAATGTCTAGAAAGCTATTTGGAAAAATTCTAGGAGATCCCACCACTGCAACCCATCAGCCCAGACCAGCTCAAAGTTCAGTTTTTGGCACCTACTGCTGTAGATCACTCATGTGTTTTCTTCATTAACACTTAAACATACTGGAATTAGCATATTTCTTCATACAAACCACTTATTTCCAGTACATTTTATGCTATTTTATAATTCCTTCCCCCCTCCCCCCCCCCCCCTAGTTTATGGTTATGGATTTGCTCTCCTTTACTTTACCTGCCTTACTTTGACCCTATGTGCTTGAACCTACTATGAATCATTGAGTGTGTGTCCTTAGCATTGAAGTACAGAATGTACCTTTATTCCAAACGATAAAGAACAAAATGCAATAAAAAAGCTTTTTTTTTTTGACAAGAGCAAAAAACATTACATAAAGCATGAGACACAGGCACTGGAAATTATTTAGCATTACATTCAATTTTTCTAATCAGTGACAAAAAATATAATTAATACTATTTTATATTTTGCACAATTATAATAGCCACATGTAAATGACATATAATTGTGGTTTTTCGGGAGGACATTACACCCTACATTTAGTTACACGACATTTATCACAATCTGCCATCTATAATTATCCACTCCTGTACTACTGACTTGTATAATTAATAATTCAACCTGCTACTGCGCTCTTGAAGACGGAAATTATTACATACTTGTCTTCGATGCTTTGCATGAAAGAAGGTTGATACAGTACATGCAAACATGACAGCTGATGTTCAAATGAGATCATTTTCCAAGTGTTTGGCCTGTAATTTGCATAACTTTGGCATTAGCGTTAAGCTCACGGGATACACGATAGCTTAAGGAATGTGTTTCTTGGTGCAGACCGAACCTAGTCCTGGGTTTATAAGGATTTGCTGTCGAGACTTTCCATTGACAGTGTAATTTAAAGTGTAAATATCAGTGTAGGTTTAATGTGTCTGGAAAATTGGCACTCAAATGGTCTTCTTCATTTTATTTACTCTGTATCGAGTGGGCAACTATTTTAACATTTTTTTTATTTTTTGTGTGCAATTCAGTAATTTATATTAAAGCATATTTTCAGTATTTACTTTTGATTATTCTTTACATACAATTAAACGTATAAAAATAAGCCAAACTGGTTATGTAACTGGTTAGACCCTTTTTTAACCAGAAGGGCCAAAAGAAATAGAACTGTACTCAGGCTGAGACCAGTGGCACTAATGTGACTCTTCTCTTCTCTTCCCTTCTCTTCTTTCTCTGTTGAGCTACACACGACCACTCCTGAGCTTCCAATTACACAGACCTCTCTGCCCTCTGCACCTGTCTGACTCATCCTGGTGCTCCACTTCTGGTTGGAGATCCCGTGTGGGTTGGTTGGGATGCGTGTGGTGACTGGGGACGGTTCCACTTTACCATCAAGACAGTCCTGGCCTCGACTGATGCAGACAGTTTCCTACAGTCTACCTGAACTTCCAATAATGAACTGGACTCCATATTAACTTAAACACATCTTCTGTTATATTGAACGTCCAGCCTCCTAACATACAGTACTGTATGACTGCAGATCAATCCCTGCTATCCGTTATCACTTGAATCAGGATGGGTTCCCTGTTGAGTCTGGTTCCTCTCAAGGTTTCTTCCTACTGCCATCTCAGGGAATTTTTCCTCACCACCATAGCCCTTGGCTTGCAGGGACAATCTGATCATTTTGATTCATATACTTTTTCTCACATTTCATATGTATTTTCATCATTTGTTTTTGATTCTTTAAAGCTGCTTTGTGAAAATGACCATTGTTAAAAGCGCTATACAAATAAAATAAAAATAAAATTCAATTGAATGTTTGTGCACATTTTGATAGTTTTCAATGACCCAAATAATTTGACCCTCCAAAACAGGTACCCCCAAACACACACACACACACACACACACACACACACACACACACAAAGCTACACAATTGATCTAGACTGTTGCTTTAATTTCCTTCTTTAAAATTATTTTCTCATGTCCTCGATTTTGCTATTTTAGGGTTAGAGATATAATAGAAATTATATTTCTATAATATGCGGTTATTATAGAATTGATGCAGTTAATCACGTTAAACAGTCCAGTGGTTTCTTTAGTTGGTGGAAAATCAACTTAAACCCCCAAGTTCTGCTTGTTTCCTGTTTGGGCTAGTTCTTATTTTAGAAAATGCAGTGAATGTGCAGCAGTATAAACCTTCACCATACTGTATAATGTTCCATTAGCACTGCCCTCAGGATACACTAAGGCCTTCATGCTTCCATTATTGATACCAAGTAATAATACACAGCAAGTTGGGCCGGATTCATTTGACTGTAATGTGGATTGGCAGTGTGTCGCGGACATCTGTTACACAGGACTTGCAAACAACTGGTCACAAGCAACATTTGTCAACCTTCATAGACTTCATAGTTCATCATTTATTATCTCTGACCTTGGATATATTTTAAAACTGTGAACTGAAATAGAAACATGGTCTTTTGTTTCAATCCTTAAACTTAAAGATATAAGTTGAGTGTCGAAAAAATACCCTTTGGATTTTACAATTAAACATTAATATGAAAACAACAACATGACCAACACGGTTATTTTATATGTACAGTACTGTGCATATATAAAATTTTATTTAATATGGGAAAATTGTCCCTTTAGATACAATTAAAAAATTGGTTGTTTATGTACCAACCTCAGCAGCAACCTCATTTCCCCTCTCGTCTGCCCCAACCACTCAACATTCAGCATCAGCAGTATTAGTATAGACTGGCCTATGAATAAACCATTGGTCACTGGGAGGCTTAACAAACAAAAAATTCCTCTGAATCTGGTCTGGTAGAGGAACTGGACTGAAAATGAGAGCCAAAAACGTTTTTTTTTTTAACTTAAAAAATGTGGAGAATTATTCCTCAAGACTCTATTAAAATACCAAAGTCTAGCTCTTTGAAAGCAAAATATGAAGAAATAAGGGGTGTCTTAAGAATTTGCACAGTACTCTAAATGAGTACTCCGATGCATCTTGGACTTGCATCGGGGGACATGGAACCATACAAGGCTGCGTCATATAACGTCCCGAAGGCGGTGAAAGAGGCGAAGCAGCGCTACGGGAGGAAACTAGAGTCACAGCTTCAACAGAGTGACTCTAGGAGCC
>JAQQZS010000014.1:15496464-15516201 GCA_030068045.1 Platyallabes tihoni | reverse complement strand
CGTATAAGCATTTCACTGCATTTCGTACTGTGTATGACTGTGTATGTGACAAATAAAATTTGAATTTGAATTTGAAATGACACAAAAAAATCCCATTGTCATGCAACCACTTACATAGAGTCCACAAATATTAAACAATATAAAATTGTTTGCTACATACAGTAGATGCAATACAGAAACAACATAAAATCGTTTTGAAATAAGCATATATACCCAAAATAAATACAAGACAACTCTTAAAAAAAAAAAAACTATTTAATATGTATAATGGCACTTATATTGGAATATGTATACAGATTAGTTTGATTTACAATGTTATTCAAATGGCAATTGCCTAAATGTATAAAATGTCTAAATAGAGGAAACGCCATGTTAAGCGCACCCATACAACAATGGGTTTCTATGTAAAAATGAGAAGCATATGAGAAAGTGATGAACCAATTAAAAGAATCATCAATAAATGATCAATCAATAAATCAGTCAGTTAATAATGACTGCACATGTTTCACTCAGTTACATTAATTTCACATTCCTGCTTAAATGAAGAAATATACAATTGTTATATTTGTTAAAAAAAAGCAAAATTAGGTGGGTTTTAAATGAAAGTGTACGTAAATCTAGCACTACAAATGGTTATTTAGTTTTCTACTCTCATAAAACCTTTAAATGTCTTGAAGGCATCCCTTCAAAGCTAGAACCATTAACTATCCATAGGGTATACCGATGCACCCAAGAAATTATCAATGCACTTTGCTGAATGAAACACAGGATTTAGTAAAAACTGAAATGCATCATTATGTATTACCAAGACAAAGGTAACTGCCAAACAAAATTATTTCAAGCTCAGCACTGTAACACAAATTGTTTTCACAATGGGGAAGAAAACTAATTGCTTAATCAAGGCGCTGTTTGCAATTACTACTTTGGCTAAACATCTTAAGCCTAAAACCCATAATGTAATAAATCCCCAACAAAGCAATATTTACCACTTATAAACCTGTGTTTACACTGCAGTCATCACCAGCAGATTAGAAGGGAAATTACTAATAATGACTGGTTTGAGCAAATGCAATGCTTTTATGCAAATATCTGGACCGTGAATATGACCTGTAAACAAAAGACTTTGCAGCCAGTGACTGGAAGGCAGTGCATTAGTGGATCAATTATACATGACTCCTCCTTAATAAACAGCCTGGATGGGGGTTACTATAGCAACAGGGATGAAAAGGCAGAAGGAAAAAAAATGAAACACCCATTTAGTAACATTGGTATGATCAATAATTTGCATAAATCATAAAATATGTACAAGCCCTAAACATGAAAATATCCTGCAGTCTGAATTATTTTAATAATATTTATTGTAATAAATATATTATAAATAAATATTGTAATAATAATACATATAAACAGGGTTACCGTATAGTTAAATATTCAGTTTGGCTAGTTTGGATGAAAATCAATATTTAACATACAACATAGTTATACAAATGGTGTAGAGGGGGGAAATAAGCTTTAATTACATTATGTAGCAGGCACCAGTTGGAACAGATATGAGAACAAACATTCTAACTGTAGAACAGTGCAAGTGTCATGTAAATGCAAACAGACATACAGTAATGTGCAAGTGCATTTTTATAACAGAATCAATTTAGTGCATTTAGGTCAGCTGGTTGTCTGTGGACTGCATGGCTTGGGAAATTAGTCATAGTAAAAGTGGAAGGATTAACAAATACTTTGAATTTAAAAAGTGCAGTGAAGTGGCTAAAATCCCAGAGATAGACAGATCAGTCAAAATTTGGACACATCTTCTGATTCTATGGTCTTTACTGATTTTTATTTCTTTATACATTGTAAAATAATGCTGAAGACATCCAAAATATGCAATAATCTCATTTGAACAGTCGATACTGAGATGTGTAAAGCCTTCATAACGGCTCTAATCTGGGATGCTGTTAATTAGTGATTAGGTAACTCTAAATGAACTTCTCCTATGTTTTAATCTTGCTTTCCTGGGAAGGACTTCATGAGAGCCAGTTTCATCTTGGTGCTTAATGGGTTTTGCAAATGCACTTGACAATACTGTTCTTGTAAGAAACCGTCGTGTTTTAAAATAACAACCGACTTTAGTAAAAACTGAAGTGGACTTTAGTAAAACCTTTTGACCTGTACTAATTTGTTAAAATGAATCTAGTCTAGTTTTATTCACTTCCTGTTGATTGGGTATAACACTGGTTCTTTTACAGAAAAAAAAATGTTTTAGGACTCCATAGTCCGAAGTTTAAGGTTAGACTATGGCTTAAGGTCTGTATTCATACCCTTCCGTACAAATTTATTCATAGTCTACATAGTCGAGTTTATATTGTATTTGAATAATTTTTAATTAACAGTAATTTCTCAAAAAATATAACTAATGCACCCACGATATAGTAATGTTCATGTGTTTACTGTATATAACTGTTTATATTGTACTGTATAAAAACATTCGGAAAACATCTAAATCTTTAGAGTCCTGAATGTCCTCATGTGAGTACACGAGATGTTCTCCAACTACCTTGTTTATATAGCCTTCTGAGATCCTCATATGATGTTAGGTACTGTATAATTATTTTGCCAAACTACTTCCTGTTTGTAGACATTGATTATGTTCATAGTTATCAGGTGCTAATAAAGAGAAACAGTGAGGAGAAAATGCAATGTACACAGCAGACATGCACTTCCCTTGTCGAATCACACATCACAGTATATGATGAAATTTTGCTCAGGAATTATTAGATATGACCAAGAATGTTGTTGTGATAAAATCAGCTAATCTCGCACCCGTTTTTCCAGACAGACTTTGTGATTTACTAAAATAATTACCAACTTTACAGGTTCATTCCAAAGCAGTCTTTTTATATGATGTGTAATTTTAACAATTTGAAGGTAAACTTATTAGGATCTGTCAGAAAAGATAAAAGAAGAGGAAAAAAAAAACAGTAGGTACTTTCCTTTATGTGTCCTGCAAATTAAGCTTTTGTTATTGTGGTCGAAAACATTGTCAGTGGTAAAAATCACAGAATTATGTCATCAGAAACAAATCACTCCGATGTACCAACAATTTTCTTCAATAATAGATTGGGCTCTATGGAATGTAATTGTAGTTTACTATCTACTGCCTAATGTGGTTTGAAACAGCAGCATTTTTGGTCATTATCTTGTTCCTGTGAAGTTATTTAAGCATTCCATCAGTAAAATGGCTGTTCTAGAGGGATGTTTCATTGAGTAGGCCTTCATTCTTACAGATTCCTTAGGAACAAAGATAACATCTATCTATCTATCTATCTATCTATCTATCTATCTATCTATCTATCTATCTATCTATCTATCGGCACTCAGATGTACATAAAAAAAACATCTTTAAATAGGATTTTAATCAGGAGAGACCTAGTGCAAAGAGGGAGAAAAAGTGCACATTTGTCCAGTAAAACTAGTGAAATGGTCTTTAAGCATATGACCGTGTTTATCTTCCTAAGGGATGTGCATGCTCATAAATATGCATACATGCACAAATTGGGAAGACCCCTACTGTATGTTTCTGACCCCTCTCTGTCATGCAATCACTCAGGTTTGTTGACGGTGGAGTGCCGGAATGCTTTATGTTCCCAGCTGCCCTCTGACTGATATTACCTTCTAGCTCTCACTTTTAGTGATGCTGTCATAGCTAGACCTGCTGAAGTCCTCGCTTGCCCTCTGATCACAATGTACATTTTTTAAAGCCATTGTAGGATAAAAGTATGATTAGTTTTTATATCATTCTCTCTTGTACTATATATCAATTGACAATGTTACATAGTTTTGTAGTGAATATTAATAATCATGATTCCACTATCTGGTGCCACTTAGTTCAAAGGGTGGCATTTTCTTTCGACCATTTTAGAGACACTTTCCTGGTCACGGTCACATCCGGCTTGATTATTATGGATCCGATTTCTGTAAATCATCTCTGACAGCATTGAGTGTTAGGTGTGTCAAATCCAAATAAAATCTCAGTTTGCTTGAACATATTTGGTGGCTTTTCAACATTGCTTCTATTAAATGAGTTCAGTTCAGTTCAGCCTTTATTCGTCACACATACATTACCGCACAAATTCTTTATTCTTCGCATATATCCCAACTTCTTGTTAGTAGGCAGGGGTCAGAGCGCATTTTACGGCACCCCTTGAGCAGACAGGGTTAAGGGCCTTGCTCAAGGGCCCAACAGCGGCAACCTGGTGGAGCTGGGGCTCGAACCGCCAATCTTCTGATCTGTGACTCAGAGCCTTAACACACTGAGCCCCTTAGAACATATTTGGTGGCTTTTTTTTTTTTTTTTAACATATTTGGTTCCTTTTCAACATTGATTCTATTAAATGAAGTCCAAATCGTACAAATGCTATGATGGTGTTTCTAGAAATGTTCACTCACTCTCACTCTCACTCCTCATCTACATCGTTTTATCCTGTGTATGGGGATAAATAAAGGCTATTTATTATAAAGGCCTGAAGCCTATCCCAAGAGACAGTGTGCCAATCCATGGCAGGGCACACACACACATACGCACACTCACATGCTCATTCACACACTACAGGCAATTTGGGAACGCCAATTAGCCTAATCTGCATGTACCTGGAAGAAACCCACCAAGCACGGGGAGAACACACAAACTCCATGCCCCGTGAGGCTGGAATTGAACCTGGACCCTGGAGGTGCTAGGTGATAATGCTAACCACATAACCACCGTGCCTCCCACATATGGATTTGTAATTTTTTTAAATTTAATAACATAAACTAGAAGCCACAGGAGAGTGTGCTAGAAGCTCTTTCTGCTTTTTATTCATGATTAAAATAACATCTTCACTAAACCTTTCCTTTATTAATAGTTTTGGAAGACATTGGCATTGAAGGTTTAAAAACACCTCCCACAATTTATGACAGATATAAGTCTAAAATGAAAACTCACTCCCACCTTTTAAGACTTTAGTGAGGAATAATGAAACAAAGGTTTTTTTTTTTTTAACCAGAATGACTCATTATACTGTTTAAAAGAAATATAAATTCCATTTTCTTCCACTCTATTTAAGGCAACATTAATTTTTCAGATGAAAAAGTACTGCTACTTACATATTGATCCAGGCATTATAGGATCATTAAGCCTACAGAATGATAACATTGAAGTGATTAGTAGTTCTGTAAAAGGGTCATACTCTTCGGACTGGAGTGAAGCAGATCAAGGAAGTCACAGCAAATCCCAAATGGTTTTCTTATGCAGTAATTTATTTAAGTGCAAGATCAGAGAAAACCATTGAAGGTGAAAGTTAAATGTATCTCAGAGTTCTCCACCATTTATCAAAATCAACAACTTCCCCCTAAATCATAGTTTAAAAAAAAAACGAAGAAAAAAAGTGTATGACACAGCAGTCCACTGTGGTTATAATTTCTGTCATAATTTAAAGGACGCCAATTATACATTATAGGCAATATTATGGTTGATTGAAGCAAATGGCAAAGACAGACTTTCTTAGATTTTAAAGTAACTTTTATAATAATAATAATAATAATAATAATAATAATAAAGCCTATCCCAGGAGACTTAGAACACAAGGTGGGGTACACCCTGGGCAGTATGACAATTCATTGCAGGGCACACACACATACACACTAAGGGCAATTTGGGAACACCAATTAGTCTAATCTGCATGTCTTTGTACTGTGGGAGGAAACCCAGAGGAAACCCACCAAGCACAGGGAGAACATGCAAACTCCATGCACACACACCCGAGGCAGGACGCAAACCCAGACACTGGAGGTGCTAGGCAGCAATGCTAACCACTAACCCCCGTGCTGCCATATTTAACTCAAATCATACTCTATGATGGGCATTCAAATCAAACTTGTGATGTAATCTCTCTTATGAGTGTAAAACCTTCTGACATTTGCAGGAGACTTGAAGCACAGTACGGACACTTAGTCGTTGAAAAACATTTGAAACAAGCCATACAACGTGGTCGAGGTGGCTCTGAACCCACTGCAGTCATTCCTGTGAACATTCACAGAGTGGAACGCCTGATCCAGGAAAAAAAATTGACAGATAGCTTGTTGCCAACTTGGAAAAGAGACCCACCTGTCTGTGGGAAGTGTTCATCCAAACTCTATACGGTAACCCTGTTTATATGTATTATTATTACAATATTTATTTATAATATATTTATTACAATAAATATTATTATTACTGTTCACCAACCTCCAATTGCAACTCCAATTTTGCCACATCCCCCTTACAGTCCTGCCCTCACTCCAAGCCATTAAAGGAGTTCCTAGGGGGCTAGCCTTTCAGATGTCCGATCATAGCTTCAGCATACTGACACAACCTTCTACCTTGATGATATCCAAGCACAAGTGAAACACTGGAATTGCAGGCAAAGTGTAGGCGGTTATATAGAGAAACAAAAGTAGTTTTTTAACTCTCATAAATTTGTTCTTTAATTCTGAACAATCAAAAGTCCTGGTTTGACTTGAACATCCCTGATTGAATGTAAATGTAAAATACTTCTGAAATTGTGCTTTTATTTCTAAACAAAACCCTAACACAGGATATACAGTATTATAAATAATAATTATTCATATTGTTAATACCTATTGTATGAAACATGCATTTACTTTTTAAGCAATATTGCTTGAACATGTGTTCTGCTGTATTATATAGATATTAGTAAGGCTGTGAAATTAAAGAAGACATTTATATGAAGGAACTGACATTTTAGACACTATACAGCTTTATTTTTTTTTATTTATTTATTTTTTGCTCTGTCCGTCAAAATAGTTCCCAAAGAAGCCAGAGCTGAGCAGTGCTTGTTGCCTTGCCAACACACAGACTTGACTGACAGCCTGCACTAAGTGTAGTCCATCCATCCATCCATCTATTTTGTGAAGAGTTGCGGGGGGCCTGGAGCCTATCCCAGGGAACTCAGGGCACAAGGCAGGGTACACTCTGGACAGGGTCCCAACACATGGCACAAGAGCACATGCATACACATACAGTACACTCACACAACAAATCAAGCACTGTAGGCAATTCAGAAATGACAATCAACCTACAGTGCATGTCTTTGGACTGAGGTTTAAGGTGACTAATCACTAAGCCATCATATTGCCATATATACATACATGTGAGCTGTAAGTGTAATAAACGTGGTTACCCAGCATGATAAACCAGAACCGTCTGTTTAATTATTATTTTACCTTATACCACATATTGTAATTATACATCTAATAGGAAGTAATAATGCAAAAACTATTTCTATCTTAATGTTTGAATAATTACTTAAGCAGATCTGGCCTTAAGATGATTTTGCATGACAAAGCATGACCTAGTAGATTACTGTATGTGCATGATTGTCTGAATTAACAAAATTAACATTAATCAAATATTCATAATCAAGTTTTAGTTGGTTTCTATTTGATTATGAAGACAGTATATCGGTGATGCTTATCTTTCATGTTACTAACAACTAAGCTGAAATAGTAATAAAGGCTCACTGAATAAAAAAATATTTTAGCTTTTTGTTTTATTTTAATCATTTATATAAAAAAAACACTTTTCATTTTACTGACGTTAAATTCAGGAACTTGATTGCAAACCTAGATCACCATGGTAGCATTGAAATGGTGTCTGAAAGTTCTGCATTTTAGGCTCTTTTGGGACAAACAAGCCTCGTTAGGATAAAAAAAAAAATGAAAAATTGCTAGGATTATTTAGTTTGGCTGTACAAAGGTACCATTGATTCATATCAGGGGGGTTTGTGGGAGGTAAGATTTACTGCACTTTCAACATGAGAATGCAGGGGAGGGGGAATACACAGGTAGTGGCCCAAATGGATTTTCAACTAGGGCCCTAAACCTTTCAAACTGTACGACGGCTGAATAGCAGTTAGACGTTGCCATGCCAACCTGGCGGAGAGGGACATTCAGCGGTGTGCGTGTCGCAGGCAAAAGCTTTGCCAGATGTCTTCAACAATTTGCTCTGAAAAGATTTCAGTCGGGCATGCTTATTAAGAGATAACAATCAGGGAGCTGGAGATGCATGCCTTCCTCTCCATAAGCAGCAGCAA
Organism: Platyallabes tihoni; assembly: GCA_030068045.1. Classification (NCBI taxonomy): domain Eukaryota; kingdom Metazoa; phylum Chordata; class Actinopteri; order Siluriformes; family Clariidae; genus Platyallabes; species Platyallabes tihoni. Next base: position 15,508,075 of record JAQQZS010000014.1, on the reverse strand, counting down.
AAAAAAAAAAAAAAAAAAAAAAGAGGTGGCCAAAAAGCAATGGCTCATCCCATCACTTTACCTGTGGGCCACCAGTCTGTGGTGGATATTTGTGAAATATTTATGTCACATTTCTACGTGCACAACATGTCAGAGGCACTGTGCAGCTGCCACAGTCTGGCAAGGCTGAAGCAAGGCATCTGGCCGCCAAGGAACGTTTTGAATTATTAAATATACAATATATATTGAATATATATATATAAGTCCACTCCAACAGACTAGAAACTGAGCATTTACAAAGGAAATGTGTGTTTCTGTAACTATGCTATTCTTTATAATTTTTCCAGCAAATTCCAGTGTTAATGCATTAGGTGTTAAATAAAGTACAGTAATACTATTCAGGCTTAAGGTTGTCAAAGGTCCTGAAATTGTAAAAAAAAAAAATAATAATAATAGCTAAGCTGTCAAAGCATGCACCAGTGTTGGCCTTTTTTTTTTTTTTAGAAATCGAAAGGAAAAAAAAGGGTTTGGTATAAACAGTTGAGATTTTATAGCACCCATGCCTCAAGGCAGAGGGTTTGAGGTGGAAGAAATAATTCATGTATGAAGGTTAAAGCATTGTGGCAAAGCAGGTGAGCATGTATGCAATCCAATCTCATGCTAAAGTAACAGGAATTGTATCAAGTAAAAGGTATTCAGTTTGAATTCCTACAGGTCAAACTGCCATCACTAACCCTGACATATCATTCATAAGTGTTTGGGAAGTTACCTTGAAATTTTCAATTATGAGACTATGATTTAAGGTGCCTATTTTTAAATTCATTATGCTTGAATATGTTTTCATGGCTTAAATAATACTGATCTATGTATTTATTTATTTGTTTTACAAGAGATGTAATGCCAGGATGTTGAGAAGGTAAAGGGGTGGGAAGTCAGGTTTTCCAGTAAACTGAGGGAACCTAATGAGATTGTATGCAAATAAGATCGCTTTGCATCTGTTTTGTGAATGTGCAGGCATGTTTTTAATATCTTGGTGCAGATCACATGTCGCATGAATTATAGAAATATCTGAAAGTTTTGACCATGTGCATTTTTGCATGACAATATAAAAAAAAATCTAAGGTTATTAAGTCTTAGATTAAGCTTAGTTTTGGGTGTTGGCATGGCATTAATTAGGTGCCTTGATTATTGGCCTAATTAAGAGGATTTTTTTTTCTTTTTTCTAAAAGTGTATAATAAAACAATATATACTGTGAATCTTTTCATTATTATTAAAACAGGTTAGAGTAGCAGTTTTAATATAGCATGCTATCAGTTTGTCTTTCTTAAAGCTTCAGAAATGTTTTAGATAAAATATAATTAGAAAGATTAAAATCTACAAACTAATCTAAACATTTATGGCTATTAGGGTTATATCAGGTCCTATGTATCATTAATTAATGTCATGTTTTTCTTTAATTTCTAGTTCCTTCAAGGCACTCTGCATTTTCCATTAAAAAAAAAAATCCTTTCTGCATGTAGAGACTGCAGAACACTGTGTTGTTTACGAAATAAGACTCTTTCCAAAAATATCTACTAAAGCACAACAGTAACTTTTTCTTAATACTTCTTTGGACTCCATTTGAACCACATGGTTTAATTACTTCCATGATCCAGGCCATACTCGCACTTTGGAGAGCTTGGAGACAGACTATGGAGTGCCATCAGTGCTAATGGACGGTGCTGTCAGAAAGGCTAAAAAGCCAATAAAATGTGTGTGTGGGGGGGGTTCCACTTCAGCCTTAATGGGGCCTTCAGTGGAATGAAGCACTTCCTCCAGCTTTGATAATGAGTTGTGGTTTGCTGGGCTGATGACACCAAGCCAGGAAAAAATAGTGATTTGGTCAGGGCAGGCAGAATCCAAGAACTGGTCCATGATGATGTCAACAAGCACACATTACATAATAGTTTTATAGTTAAGAAAATTACTTTTAAAAAATCTGGATGAAAAAAGTACACAGATTCATGCTATTTTAACTGTATAGTAAATAGTACAATGTTACTGGTTTTGGTTACAATTTTGGGCAAATTTTAACATATCATAAAGGAAATTGAGAGAATATTCAAACAGACTTTTATTTAAACTTTTCAGTTTAGCAATGCATAGAATAATATAGGAATACTTTTTATTTCAGCTTGGTCAAATATTTGCACATTTGCACGTGCACTCTATATTGTCTCTTTTGTATAAAAACGTAGATTGTTCTCTGTTAACTTCAAATCAGTCGGTCTTGTCTCAGCTAATTAGGTCTCTAAGTTAGCTAGTTAATTATTTGTTCATTTATGTTGTTAATTTATGTTAAGTCTATTAGTATTGTCTCAGCTACAGTAGTCAGCTACATATGTTTCTTATTTACCTAGTTACTCTCTGTTAATTTATTGTATGTTGCTAATTTATGTTGCATGTAGCACCTTGGTCCTGGAGAAACGTTGTTTTGTTTTACTGTATACTAAACTGTATATGGTTGAAGTGACAATGAAAGCCTACTTGACTTGACTTGACTTGACTTGACTTGGTCTTTGATTTCTTAAACTCTGGGCTGTCTGCAATTCCAAACGAACATTTCTGTCAACATAACTAGATACATTTTTCTATTCATTTTACTGTTTCTACCAAAGAATATGATATATAAATAGACATAAAATACGTAATATAACCTGTTAAAATATATATTAATATAATGAATAAGATGAGTTTACAGCAGACAGTAGTTGCGGCTATAAGCCAAATCATAGTTTTATTGTTCATTGATGCACTCTTTTTTTAAGCATTTTTACAGTAATAACTCATTGTTAGAGATTGTAATGCAGATGAGCTATACAATATAAGATTAATATTAAACAAGAAAAATGTTATTTAGACATGCATTTAACATTTGTGGAAGGAGAAACTCAGAAAGTTTTTTTTTAATGAGAGAATCTTCACACTTTCTGCTTTCTCTGTAAAATGAAAAGTCATGTTTTTTTTCCTTATCTTTTAAACTTAAAGCAAGAAAAGAGCAGAGGATGGTGAAGGAATGACTGTAGCTGCCATAATCTATATGTCATAAGTGATAACAGGAATGAACATGTTTCGAAGACATTGCACAACATTACACTACATGCAACCATAAAGGTGTAAAGTTTTATATGATGTCCATCAATATATAAAAATGTGGATAATTGACAACTTGTTGCATTATAAAAGAAATAAAACACTTTGGATATGGATTTATCAACTTTGCTTTGTATAAGGCTACAATCACTCATCATCTTAACTCAGTATTATGTTCTTATACAGTACCTGCATGCCTACAAGTGTTCAATAAGCAAGAACCAAACATATGAGATGTGATTCTGCAAAACCAAATGAGTGGTTCACTGTCTGCATAACTCCACAATTACTATAAAAAGAAAAGTTTTATAGTGGAAAAGAATGAAATCATTCATGTTATCTTTTTTATATTATAACAAAAATTTGCTTTTTTGCACATGCTAAAATATCGCATTTGAGAAACATAATACACAATTTTGGAATTGTGATATCCAAGGCAGCAAATGTCTTGCCAGAACAGCGCTGTGTTTTCTTTTTTATGGCACTGTGTTTACTTTTCTGTGACACAACAGTTTCTAATTACCCTTTGTCTCTTTGATAGGAGATAAGCAGGGGACAAAAACAGTTAACTCCCGTCATCTATTTGCCTGAATGTCTTATCCTATGTGTTTGTCAACACATCGTTAGGGAGACGCAAAGGCTAATTAGCTGTGGTAACAGTAAGCTGATTAGACGCAAAATTCGCATTGTGTTTCACAATGCCACGGAGGCAAGGACATTCAGCACACGCTCATAACTATAGAGCTCATTTCCCTCTTAGATTAGGACAAAACACAGGAAACCAATCATCCAGTGAAAGATTTCTGACAGGCATCAAACGCAGGCGGCTGCTAATAAGTATAGTAATAAGTATATAAATGTTCAAACACATATTTCCAAAAAAAGCTATACTGTTAAGTGTATAGACGTTATAAGGTTATTAATACAAGAAAAGACCATTATTTCTTATCAAGTATTACCAAAATACAAGCATAAATTTAACAATGGCAAAATAATTTTATTATTTCAGATCGTAAACATTATATGTAAACTATCATAAATATAGCTATTAATATGCACATTTTTACATCCATAGATGACGGAGATGTTGAGATATTGTTCTTATAATTATTAGCCAGTTTGGCTAGTGACTTGAATTGAATTAGCTCTTGAAAAACTCCAAAACTTGTAGGTCTATCACTAATTTCAACTAATTGAAACGTTTTCTGTAAATGCAACCATCATACAGTAGCTTAGTAAATTAAGAATTTTGGTCTTAAGATTGCAGCTGTATCATTGAACAATAGTAAAAGAAAAGAAAAAAATGTGTAGAAATATGAAAAATTATTTGTAGCAGTTGCATGTACAAATGAACTGTAGTTAATTCCATAATTTCATAAATTAATTATACATTTTATATAAAGAAAAAAAACGTTATATATTAATTAATCAATTAACTATTTTAATATGATAATATTATTAATATTATATTAATATAATATACATCATACCATTTTTCTTATCCTGAAGTATGTATAAATTGTTTTGGGTGATTCAATATATATTTTGATCACTCAAGTACAACAAAAAAAGGAAGAATGGTCATACCAATATGATAAGAACAGGCTTTTGTGAGGTAATCATCAATTTTATTGATTATATTATTTGAGCAATAAATCATACATTGTGTTAATGGTAGCAATTGACATCTTCATAGCTCCATCTTGAGCGCTTTCTTCCTTTCTCCTACACTTCTTCTCCTTCTTCACACCTTCCATAAGCATTTTGTATCTAACGTCTTTTGATGTCACCAGAGACCTTCCTCACAGTATTTGGCCTTTTATTGATTTGTTCTCATGCTAAGCAAATAAGGTCTCACGTTCAGAGGTTGGGGACACAAACAGACACTTAAAGTGCCCTGGAGACAGCGGTTAAAAGCCAAGATGTCTGCAGTGAAAGCTAGGGATAAGATTTTATTACACCATCCACACACCTCTCAAAAAAAAAAAAAAAAAAAACTTCAAATAAAAAAAGCCAGATCATAAAAACAGGAATGTGTCTCGTTGGTGCATAAATTTATATTTCATTGGCAGTCAGGTGTTGCCTTATAATACTGGCACTGAATATAACTGGGGCTATTTTTTTCCTCCTGAGATGATGGTGTGGATAAGTGTTGCTTTAATATCAGCAGTCAGTGATGGTGTTAAGATTTTGATAGCTGACAGCTTGATGATTTTGCATCTGCACTTCATTCTCACAAAGACATTTCTTGATATGGATGTGTTTTTTTTTTTTTCCTGGAGCACTTCAGTAGGTAAGCAGTGAGTATTAATGTTTAAGAAATAAGACCATATCTTTAGGATGGGCACAATAGACATAAATCTGACAGAGAAAATGCTCATGTTATTGTGTTGAAACGTACCTGTGTCTAGTTTTAAATCCTAAAAATACACAACAAAACCTTATGTTATCTTGCCGAAACATAAGGTTTTATTGTGATGAAGGCCGGAGTAATTTGAGAAATGTCCTTGTTTTGGTAACGGCTTCCTTTCTCTTCTCTGTGGGTGTGTAATTGAGTATAAAAGGTCCTGGGTACGACATAAAAAATCTGATTGTAAGCGTTAACTTTTTTTTTGTCGGAATGTGTATTTATTTATTTATCTATCTATACATTCATTAATTTGTCCATAACAGTGTATTTATGATGTAACTTTGTGTAGGGTGCTATATACACTGTGCACATGTTATGACAATGAATTAAAAAGTAACTCTTAAAATTGGCTTTCTATTTACCATGATTGTAACAAGTAATACTCTAAGTTACTGTAATTTGACTTCCTGTCATTTCGAACCAGTCTATATGATCTCAAAAAAAAAATATTCTGTGCTTTCTGTTTCTAAATTGATCCCCTTGCTTGTTCTCCCCGTGCTTGGTGGGTTTTCTCCCACAGTCCAAAGACATGCAGAATAGTCAAATTCCTGTTCCCAAATTGCCCTTAGTGTGTGAAAGCACACATTATTGTTAACCAGAGGTTCTACCCCGTATTTAAAATGGGAATAAATACAATGTTAATCACCATTGGCCTCCATGGTCATTAGTCGGACTAAAGAGGTTCCTAGATGGCTGGAGATGGCATTTCTACAACTCGGTCATTATTATTTGTCTATTATTTGAGTAATAATAAAGTTATCTCAGTATCAAGTTTTTTTTTGGCACAAACATATTGATTGGAATCTTGAAATTTGTATTTCAATGCTTGATTAAGGAGTTTGGTTTTATTTCATGTTGAGGGTGAGGTGTATATGTATGTGTGTGTACAGGAAGGGAAGGGAAGTAGGGGGTGTAGTTCACAGCTCAAGAAACTCAGAATGTTATGACTACTGTTTAACTGTAAATTTGTACAATAATCATTTTGTTTACAAATAATAGACTATGCATGTGTCTGTTATGCAAACTTCAAAGACATGTGTTATGTCTCCATGTATCTTCATTCAAATTGACGAGCCATTCTCTCTGTTAATGATTTTAGTATTAACTCTCTCTCTCTCTCTCTTTCTCTCTCTGTCTCTCTCTGTCTCTCTCTCTCTCTTTCTGTGTGTTTTTTTTTTTTTTTTTTTTGGTGTGTGGTGTTTGTATTGTGTAATGGGGGTTTCCCAACTTTTTATTTTCAAAAGGCCTGTTTTCTCTGGCAGGGCTTGACTTCCTCTTGTAATGATCTAGGTGATTGAAACTTCCAGGTAATTACCTTTATCAGGTAGTGTTTTGACTGTACCCGAAAGTCAGTTGTTTAAATTGTGTGATTTAGTTGTTTGATATATAAAATGTATTCCATACAAGTTATAAAACAATGTAAACACCATAAGACAATCCTATATGATTTTTATGAAGGGGAATGCATCATTGGATATTTACTTTATAAGACAATAATGAAACACCTGTTACATGTTTATGAGTAATTCCTTAAAGGAAACGTCCATCGATTACAACTACTTCTGTCCTTCCTGCTATTGTCAGGCTCCAGAACTCACTTAGTGCATGTTCCTCTTCCTCAATAACCCGCCAAAGACAACATTACTCTATTTCAGAATCAGACACACTGAAAAGGCCTGAACTTCATAAAATGTGTTTAGACCTACAATTGAACTGTTCAAAATCAAGTAAGAACAAAATCGGTCTTTTTGCCCATCTACACCATTAGCTGGTCAAATCGATTTTGTTCTAGCTCCCACTATAAAATATGGTGGTGAATTGTTAATGCTGTACGGGCTGATCATCTAGAGGATCTTGTGAAACCAAACTGTATCATATTGGTACCTGAGTGCCAGGAGGTTAACGCTTAGCTGTAGATCTTTTGACAAGATTCCTGATGCATCCACCCCCAGACACTTACTTTTTATCGCCAATTTAGTCTCCTGCCAATTACCAGAGGGGATGGTGAATTCCAAAATGTGCTTCTTTCAAGACATTAAGCCAACTAACCACATCTTTTCAAACTGTTACTCATGCTAAACCATGAGGCAGCATAACATCACCCAGACAGCACGTCCAATTTTGGTGCCTTGGCATTGGGTTTTGAGCTCACAATGACTCAGTACTAGGGTGATCTCTTTTCTGTTGTTCCACTCAGGAGACATGATTCATCCACATTAACCCTGCTGCAGGGTAATGTAATCAAATTTGACTTATCTCCAGATTTGAACCCTTTCAGAAGGCCAACTATAAGAATGTAAAAGATGAGTCCTGAAAGAACTTTTACACTGATCACCCATAATATTGCATCACAAAATGGCCGTTCATGGCATGACTGCTCATGACATCTGTGGTGTGCTTTGGTGTTTGGCACCGGGATGTTAGCAGGGGATCCTTTGTGTGCTGTGGGGTGATAGGTGGGGCCTCTTTGAATCAGACTTCTTTGCCCGGTACATCCCATAGCTGCGGGACTGGATTGGGATCTGGAAAATTTGAAGGCCTTGTCCACATTCTTGAATTCTTTGCCTGTAGGGTCCAGTGATCTGTTGGCTGTGGTGCTCTGGGTGTTTTGTTGCTTTTCTATCGCGGCTAGCATTGACTTTTTTGGCAATTTTTGCTACATTGGCGTTTCCGTTGGATGGGATCAGACGGGATGGCCTTTGGTACCCTGAGTGGGGTGAGCCCATCATACTGTCACCAGTTTACCGGTATGTAATATTAACATGTGGTGGTAATGTTATGGCTATTCAATGTAAAAACCTTGTTAGACAATACAGGAAAATGCTCAAAACTATTTTCATGTTGGAGTACCAATGATTTTGAAAGCCTAATTTACAAGAAAAAAAAAGATTTTTTTTGTTATGAAAAAAAAAGTACATTTCAATTTCAATGTTACTTATATAGTGCTTTCAACAGTGGTCATTGTCGCAAAGCAGCTTTACAGAATCAAAAAGAAAATTTCCTGTGTCAGGACATGGGCTGAGAGAAGCATTATGGACAACTCATACACTCCACAGAGCCAGTCTCCTACCGTCTGGCAGGTTCTACATACTTATCAGGACAAGAATTTCCAGCACCGGAATTTTTTCCCCCCCGGCTGCAAAGATTCTAAACACTCTCCCAGAAATTCTAATGCTTTCCTGATTGTTAACATTTACACTACACATTTTCCCACCCTTTTGTGTGCATTACACAAGTGAAATACCCAATATATTTATTTACTCTGCAATACACACTGTATACTATTGGTTAACTGTTTTTTGTCTTATCAGTCAGATCATGTTATGTTGCTCAAAAACTACCATGTGATACCGTTCATCGCTATGCTTTTATATTACTTTATGTTGTTGTATGTATAAATGTGTAATTACTGTACTTAAGCAGTGTAAATTCACTATAAACTAGCACCAAATTCATAGTTTGATCATAAATACTCGGACAATTAAGCAGATTATGATTCTCATTCTAACTGTAACTAGCCAAAAGATCCAACACCTTTTACATCATCCTTTTATAGGCATAATCTCTAGCCATGCCACATTCCCCACAAACCATCCTTGTTTGTTGTTTTGATACACACAGTGACTTTTTTAGATCTTCTTATCTTTTCATATCAGCCAGACTCTCTCCCTCTGACCTCAAAGCAGAGCTCAGAACTGACCTGAGGTCAACTCACACATCTTACAGACACCTTGTAACAATTTCAGCCTCTCTCGGCATGCTCCTAGTCACCGATATATGGCTAAGCTTGTGCAGGACTGCAAGCGTACAGGTAAAAAAAACTAAACAAAACAAGAATTGTCTTCATCTTTCTTTTTTCTTATATATGACGTGTTGAACTGTTATATTTCAAGTTGTATTTTCTTGACTTTTTTGAAAATGACATTTTGAACAGGCGGCATGGTGGTGAAGTGACAGAAACTCCAAAGCACCTTTGTAAGTCGATCTGAATGAGTGTCTTCCAAATGCCTAAATGTAAACATAAAGATTAGCACTTAGGCTTCGCATGTCGAGGGAGGAGGATTTAAGTCCCACCTTGGGTCTGTGTGCAGTTTGCATGCTCTTCCTGTTCTTAGTGGGTTTCCTCTGGGTATACTGATTTCCCACAGTCCAAAGACATGCAGAGTAGGCTAATTGGTGTTCCCCAAAATTGCCCAGAGTGTGTGTGTGTGTGTGTGTGTGTGTGTGTGTGTGTGTGTGTGTGTGTGCTTGTGCATGTCTTGCAAAGGGCTGACACCTCGTTCAGGGTGTGCCTGAGAATAGGCTCCTGCCCCTCATGACCCTGTACTGGTTAAGCGGTATAGAGAAAGAATTAGTGAGAGAAAGTGATTTTGAACAATTACTATACATTGTTATATGTCCAGAATTAGATGAATATATGTCATGTCTTTCTCGTTTGGTATTTTTGAAATCATTAAAAACATTAATTGGCTAAACCCCACTGAAATTGTACAAATTGTTTAATTTGTAGTATTTTGTCACATGCATTTATACAGTATGCCCTAAGCCTCCTGGGATAGGCTCCAGGTCCGCGCAACTTTGTATACAGGTGAATGAATGAATATTAACACTTCAGACATACAAACGGTGGTGACAATCCTAAAAAGTGCATTATAATCAGTTGATCAAAATCAGTTTAATCAGTTAATTATCAGTAATTAATAAATAATGTCATACTAACACTCAGTGAGAGTTAAAACTATAAAAGAAAAAACTACAATATGCATTATAATTAGGATCTCGATCACAACACAGAAAGAGATCAGAATATGAAGATTCCAGGACTAAGCACTTACAAAATATGGAGATGTAATTATTTAACATACTGTACATTTCAGATCATGTCATAGTTCTTGTCAATCAGCACAGCAAGATATTGCAGATATGTATTTTCTGCTAGTTCATAAAAGACAGGTGCACACCTTAACGTCCATGAATGTCTGAAAAGTTCTTCCCTTAATATAAAAATATCTTTAAACATTCATGTTTGCAGATAAAGAAGACAGTGCATGCATGTATTGAATTTATTTTAAACAGTATCGTTTTAATATTAATTTATTTTGCTATATTTTGCTTAATTTCTTTGGTGAAGACCATGATGCTTTCAGATAAAAATTGCTTTCCCTTCCCTCCCCCAGTGCTTTTTCTTTTGCATGTAATGTACTGAAAAAGCTTTACTGGACAACAGAATGTAGTTTAACCACCACTGAGTGTCAAATGTCTGCATGCAATTTTCTTTTTTTTCTATTCTTTTTAAAACAATCTTAATGTACTAAATGGGCAGGCATCATCGCAGCATGATATCTAACTGAAAAGGACTTGCATAATGGTTGCTCAGGAGGAGCCACTGTATATGTCCTGAATATTTAACTTAACTTTGCATCAGATTTGTAGCAATACAGTACTAGATGAACACCCAGATATTCTGAACTGTATGAAATTTAGTCTAAAATCATCTTTTTTTTTTTTTTTGAGAGCAGTGTAACGTTGCAGCTCCCCACACTGCTTGTAAGTAGTATTGCTTCGTTGCTGTGTTATCAGATCTGATATTTGTGACAAATAGTGACAATTTTATGGAAAATTGATGGTGAGGGAACAAACAGAGAGACAGAGAGGGGGGGGGGGGAAGAGAGAGAATAAACAAGAGCTGACAAAATATTTGAACATTAATATTTGAATTTTATTCACTGCACCATCTCAAAGATTCAGTCTTGAAATTTTTATTAAAATAAAAGAAAAAATTATATATAAATTTGTCCAAAGGTTACACATCCATGTTTTCCAAAAAAAAAAAGGAGTTGCTGTCCGGTCGGTCAAACTCAGCATTTAGGCAATCTCAGCCATATGCTCATGAACACAAAGTAAAGTGATGAAATGTGTTCAGTGGATCCAAAACGGAAAATATGACCCATAATTAGGTTAATGTGTATAAAATTTTTATGTTTCCCTTAAATATCAAACACTGTAAAAAAATTTCATGTAAAATTACAGTAAATTACTGGCAGCAGTTTTGCCAGTAAAATGCTGTTTTATTACAGTATTTGTACTGT
>JAQQZS010000014.1:15446134-15464878 GCA_030068045.1 Platyallabes tihoni | reverse complement strand
TGTATTTATTTTTTTGGGCTGTGGAATGAATAATTTAAGTTTCCATTATTTCTTATGGGAAAATTAAATTTGGTTTACGAGTGATTTGGAATACGAGCCCACTTCCGGAACGAATTATGCTCGTAATCCGAGGTTCCACTGTACTCTGTTTAAAAAAGGTGACACTATTGGCCTGCATCAAGCAATGAAAACAACTAAGGAGATTGCTGAAACTATTAAAAATTGGGGGTAATTACTGTTCAATGCATTATTAAAGCCTGGAAGGATAGTGCTGTAGTCAGAAAAAATAATTAATGATTGGAATTTATTCATTACCTAAACATTTAGTGAAATCAAATTGTTATATAAAAGAAAACAGTAGAACCCATAGCTAAACAGTGAGAACTCAATGTATTTGGACTAAACAACTGTGTAGATTTACGAAAACCACTTATCAGTGAATATAAAAATGGCTTTAAATTGCTAGGAAGCATAAAAAATGGACTGTGGTGCATTAGAAAAAGGTCAGGTGGTCAGATGAGTCCATATTTACTCTGTTCCAGAGTGATGGGCGTGTCAATGTAAGAAGAAAGTTGGATGAAGTGATGCACCCATCATGCCTAATGTCTAACATACAAGCCTGTGGGGGCAGAGTTATAATTAAGGAACAGTCTAGTGAGTTCTTGCTACCACTTGTTTTGCATCTCTCTCTCTCTCTCTCTCTCTCTCTCTCTCTCTTTCTCTCTCTCGTAAAACAAACAAACAAATAAGTAAATAAACAAACAAAACCATAAATGCATAATTACCAAGAAAGCAAAAAGCATTGCATTGTTTGAAAGACTTTCCTGCACTGGGAAACTTTATAAAGCACCATGACTGTTACAAAGCACTGACACCTGAGACTCTTTCTATAAATGCTAAATACTTCACCACATCAACTATGCATTCTACTTTTTAAACAACCCATTCACATTTTTTTAAACAACAGTGGATTGTCTTCCATACATTTCCCTCTTGATTACAGCAGTTACGTTCAAAAGAATAATGTATTAGAATGAGTGTATTGGCTAAAATGTTCACAAGACACTTCACCTCTATAATAATAATAATAATAATAATAAACAATGTCAGCACTATAATAATAATAACACGGGTTATCACTGTGGCCTCACACCTCCAGATTTGAGGGTCCCACCTTGAGTCTGTGTGTGTGGAGTTTGCATGTTCTCCCATGCGTGGTGGGTTTCCTCCGGGTACTCCGGTTTCCACCCACAGTCCAAAAACATGCAGATTAGGCTGAATGGAGTTTCCAAATAGTGTGCAAGTGAATGTGTAAAAGTGTGCACTTGTCACCTGGGATAGGCTCCAGGCTTCGTGTGACTTTGTACAGGATAAGTGACATAGAGAACGAATGAGAGTGAGTAATAATAATAATAATAATAATTTTTATGAATAAATAAAATATTTAAAGTCATGTCTAACAGCACGGACACTGACCTCCGTTTCACTAATACATATTGGAACCAGAATGAACATCAAGTTCCCTTTCTTTCTTTTTCTCAATTCTCATTAACATTATAGTCAAAGAACCTGTTGTATGACTGCCATCACTTTATGGTTCTTTAAGTAGGCCCTGAATGAGGAGAAAGCACTCCCTGTTTCAAAAAAGTCATGGTTATTTTCTGCACTTGCAGGTTTCCCTTTGACAACCACCAGCATCGAGACCACGAGCAGAATTATCAACATCAAAATCCCAAAGCAGGGCTACAATGAGCCCCATCCAAGCTGAATGCACATGTAGGGCTTGGAAGAGCTGGGAAGAGGGGGCTCTTCACTCTCCATTCTCTTCTCCCTGTGTCATGTTTTTGTGGCCTTGAAGTCTGTATGGAGTGGGCCTCTCTCTCTCTCTCTCTCTTTCTCTCTCACTCTCTCGCTCTCTCTCGTGCACTCCTTCTCTTTTTTCTTTTTTTTTGTTTATGGATCATTGGTTGTTTACTATAAAGCAAGCAGCAGCCTGGAGAGATGTGGGATATGTTTTATCTCTTGTCAGAGCCGTGCTTCAATTAAATTAATGGATCTATTCAACTCCCTCTTTCCTCCTTTCAGGCACAGCCAGAGAATACATTAAAAGATCTTATGCCTCAAGATGGTGCATCATGGTATTAGCCAGGTCAGTCATGTTTCCTCCTTGCATGTGTATATATGATCCCTATATATGACCCATAAATACATATTTTATAAGTACCCGTTGATACAAGTTTTTATACATATATATTTGTTTTTTTTTAGTTAATCGTATCCATTTTATTTTTTATATCAAATTGTATTATATTGCAGTGCTTTGTAATAAAAATTACATGTTTATTTCGAAATATAAGTTTTAAATCTTGCCCACAGGTGTAGAAAACCCTTAGCCTATCATTTTTCCTTAGCTTAAATATGATCAATATGGAGATCCATGATGCATTCCTAAAAAGGTAATGACAGGAAGCAATACATAAAAAAATAGCTAAAATGTCAAAAAAAAAAAAAAAAAAAGGCAACATTTTCTTTTATCAAAAAAAAAAAACCCACAGAAAAAAATAAGTAAGCCAAACCAGGGTGACCTGCTAAAATTACTAATTGGTTTACTGATCAGTTGTACTTTGTTCGATTGATTTGCAATTAATTCTGGTTTGTGGTCCAAAGAAGACAGAGCTTGGCGCCAACCTTGGAAGCAACTGAAACTATATACTCACTAAGAGAATGGAAGAGGCAAACATCAATACATTGTTGTGAATCTGGGCTCTGCCTTGTGCTAAGAGGGTCGTCTTCTTTCATCCAGGCTTTCCGAAGAGTCAGGTCTCTTCACCACCGGAAAAAAAAAAGTTAATATATGAAAGGCATACAGACATTGTTGGTCCTACTGAGCTGCTCTATAAATGGAGAATAGCTTCTGTACATTATCTGCTTTATCCCAATGACATTCCTGTGACATACATTAATCCTTTGGCGCTCAATAAATGGTGCAAAACTATATAGCCTGACATGTAATTCCAGTGCTTACGTACTTATCCTAACTTATCATAATTTAAGTTAGACTTACTGTATATAAAATGCATGGAGTACCAATTTCCCATTTCTGTTATTGTATTATTTTCCTAATAAAGTATAAATGAAATCTTAGGTATTGTGTGAAAATGTTTTATAGGAAATAATCTCAATTTAATACCATAGATTCCTACAAACAAACACAACGTGTAACTCCAGACACGTCTATGGTGTACAGAAATATTACTATTGCAAAATCTTTTGAGAGGCAGAAAGTGGGCTTATGGAGTTAATGATGCCCAGAACATCAGAAATGCATGTGCCCTACAGTGGCCTTGTGCTTGTGAAGTCGAATAAAAATGTATCCCCTTTTACCAATGCCCATTTTTGTATGAGCTAGATTCAGGTCTATAGTCCTGGTTTAGAAATGTATTTGGTGAAACCTGGAAAACACAACCAATGTTTCGAACACAGATTCTAAAACCAGCCAGAACAAGTTTCCTGGGTGCGTGCATGTTGTCAGGTTACTACTACAGAATTACTTGAAAAACCCATTATATATAAGTCTATAGCATACATCAACAATGATAGCCTCTTACCTCGTTTTTGCTTGAGGCTTTGTTCTTATTAATATTGTCCTGCCCTCTAAAATCTGTGGCTATAAGCTGCTGGTTCATTCTTAAAAATAAAATATTTAAAGGAATTGTAGTGTATGAAAACATTTTGTTTTGGATAGTACGTGAATAAAATATATAACGGTTTACCTCACTCCATCTCCTAAACTGACACTGTTGTAATTTTTCTATACAAATGCAAATCTACATTGTGGGTCAAAATCCGCTATCATATTAAGCACTTTGGCTTCGTACCATGCCAAAGCATGATTGCTCCCTCTTTTCCTCTCCCCTACGGGGCAGAAATATAGTACAGTATTAGTGTTACCCATACCAGAGTACATTTGCATGTTTTCACTCTCCAATACAGCAGGCGCCAGTATGCAACTAGTTGGGTTGCAAGTTGGCAATAAATACAAACATAATAAGAGTACAAAGAAGTCAATCTTCAGGATATTTTTAAAATGACAGAAAATGACAACAGCAACCCTCTCAACTGAATCATTACTTTATCAATTAGGGCCATTCCGTTGAGGAGATGAAACTGGCATGCACTGCGTGCACACTGAGGAGCCAGATGGCGTTGATCATGTCTTGTTCTAAACAGTGGTCCACCTCTGTGTTTACCTAAGGTTGGATGCAGACAGCTGTATCAGCTTGAGTCTGGGTTTCTTAGAATAATTTGATTTAATTTAAGTACGCCATATAATGGTCAAGACAACCTTTTCAAATTGACTCAATAACACCACCTTGATCCATGCCTAGGCATGATAGAAAGTAGTCACATAGTACAGAGGAAAAAATGGACTGTGGAGTAAAATGTATTGGGCCCATAGTGTGAAAGCACCCTAATGTATATGAATATACACTGCCTGGCCAAAAAAAGTCCAATATTTAATTGGACTGTCTTTTGAAGTGATTATGGCCATGGTATTATGTTTTGATATGCTTATGCACTGTCACAACATTGATTTCTGTCAAGAGTTGCATGAATTTCTCTCCACGATCTTGTATTGATGATGAGAGAGTCGGGAAATTATTCTCCAGCACATCCCAAAGATTCCCAATGAGATTAAGGTCTGAACGCTGTGGCGGCCAATCCATGTGTGAGAATGATGTTCGCTTCTCTTCTTATCCTGATGCTTCCATCACTCTGGGACAGCGTAAATCTGGTCTCATCAGACCACGTTGTCCAATGCTCCACAGTGCATCCTTTGACCCTTCAGAAAAAGAGTAACATCATTGCCACCACTACCGGATATGTCTTCTGATATAGTTGTTGTAGAAATGAGAAGCTGCTCACTGCATCAGTTAGGGTTAAATAATTTGTTGCCAGCTGAACCATATTAATCGCTCCAGTAATTATCCAATGAAGGGCTCTTAAGTATTTCGTTAGATAAATCCAGGTGGTGACTTTTTTGGCCGGGCAGTGTATATGATGTTCGTGTTAATTGGCAGTAACAATTTTGTGACAATTATGGCAACTGATCAAATATTTCTTTTCATTCTGGACACAGACACTTAGAACAAAATTGTTCATTTTCTT
Source organism: Platyallabes tihoni (assembly GCA_030068045.1). Lineage (NCBI taxonomy): Eukaryota > Metazoa > Chordata > Actinopteri > Siluriformes > Clariidae > Platyallabes > Platyallabes tihoni. The sequence goes on along the minus strand of JAQQZS010000014.1, from coordinate 15,459,709 downwards.
GCCTAACAGCCAATTAAAGGTCCATTACATGCACATTCCCAGGTAAGAGATGAGGAATTTTCTTGTAATGCACACATACATGTATCAGTAATAATTCCATATTATAGTTACTGTGTTACACTGCAACCATGACAAAAAAAAGAACAACAACAATACTCTCCCTTACCATAGAACCCTATACAGAACTCTCGCTGCAGCTCATAACTGCTCATTTGTTTCACTTTAAATGAAGGCAGCTCTTTCCCATTTGACCTGCTGGAGGAAACTGAGATAAGAGAGGAGGGAGAGCCTGACCACAGACGCCTTCCGAGTCCAGACTGTTAGCTTTTTAGCGCCGATCTGGTTACAGTGCTGTGAATGGCAAGTTCTCAGCCTCCCCTGAGAGACAGGAGCAGGATTCCTGACTCCAGTACAGAGACGAGGTGCTATCCGTCAAACAGTGTCTGTGAAAGCTCTACCTGCAAGAGCTCTCTGCTTGAGATGGAGGAAGTTTAAGCTCTGCTGACAGGACCGCCAAAACTGTGTCTGTGCCTTCCCGGGCCGCTGGGACTAGTCGGTATCGGCTAGACCAAAGATATTGAACGTGGTAAAGATTGGATGCAGACAGCTGTATCAGCTTGAGTCTGGGCTTCTTGGAATAGTAAGGTTCAGTCTGGGTTAGGAGTTGCACTTCAGTTTATATCGATATTTAAGTGAATATGAAACAATAAAATGGTTTTGGAGGAGACACGATTAAACCCATGCACTTGGAAAAAGAAAAAAAAAACACTTTACAATCTACTGTAGATAACTAACAGCTTTCTAAGGAATTTAATGTAACAGGACAATATGAGTAAGCTGAGTCCATTCAAAGTGTGTAATTCTTCTTATACCACAGCAATTTGCTACTGAAAACCTTTCTAGATTTGTTTAATAATCAAATGTTTGCACTAAATTTGGGGGAATGTCATCACATATCTCATATAGTAGCACCTAAAAATCTCACTTTTCTCTCTCTCTCTCGCTCTCTGTCTCTCATTTTATAAATTTAAAATGTATACAGTATATTAGGGCACATTTAAAGCTTCAAAATTATACATTTTAAACAAGTTAATATATGTCATAGAGGTCTCCAGTACATGTCTGTTAATTTTCCAGCTGAAATACAGCTCAGATTCTGATTTTCTTTCTGTTTAAAACGCACTATGTCATGTTGGGTGCAGTTTTTCATTAGTAACTGAATTATTTTAAGTATATTTAAGAGTTTTGATTTATGCCACAGAGACAAGAAAAAAAAATGCACCATGAAATTTTACCATGAAACAGGAATTCACAAATTTGTTTATCTTGAAAACTTCAATATGGCGAAAAACCTACTGACCATAAATATTAAATTAGAATCTCCTTTAAGAAATCTTAAACATATTAACTAATTGTTAAACAACATTTTTTTGTATAAGTAGATTTTGTTTTTGCAAAGGATCCACCATACAAGTCCCTTTTCATTTTTTAATAATATCTATAATTTGCACTACAGCCAGTAAAAATAATTTACAGAACCACATCAGATTAAAGAATTCAGTAGTTTAACAATAGTATAATCTTGGTTAATTATTGTTTTTTTTTAATTAATAGAATGCATTTTATTTAAATTATTAAAGCATTATTCAAGTATGACCTGACCTATAGTAATATAGCTATATAAGAGAAGGACTTCATCCATTGTATACACTGCATCCATAAGGGGCTTTTCATTCATGTCAAAGTAATAAGCTGAGGATCTATAGCTCTTTCAGTGCAGATTAACTATTTTCTGCTCTCCTGACCCTTCTGATGACCCCTGTGCACTGGAGTCAAATACCCCAGCAGGTCTTAAAATTCGCCCCTCAAATAAATCCTGTGCCAGGATGAAAGACCTCATCATGCTATTGATAGAGGTATTGATTAATGTAAGCCTAATTAGCTGCAGTTGAAGAGCGTAATTGAAAATACACCTGCTGCCTTTTTAGTGGGTAGGGATGCAGGATAGACTCCTGTTGGGGTTGCTCTCAGTTAATAACTGAAACAGTCATCTACTAATAAATCTCATTTTCCTCCTGAATGCATTGATGCTTTGTTCGAATGGCTTTTCATTAATTTTTTTTTCTATGGCTGACTTCCAGACAGCAGTGTGTGTTAGTGACCCTTAGTAACACGGGTGGTTTTACAGTAGATCATATAATTGTAATTTATTATTATTATTATTATTATTAATATTATTATTATTCATTCATTCATTCATTCATTCATCTTCTATACCGCGTTATCCTCTATTAAGGGTCGCGGGGACCTGGAGCCTATCCCAGGAGGCTTAGGGCACAAGGCAGGGTACACCCTGGACAGGGTTATTATTATTATTATTATTATTATTATTATTACTATTAATCAAGGCCTCAATTTAGTGTAGTGCATTAACTAGACATATTTATCACATTACTGTATTAGCATCAAATATTATATGTGACCCATCACATGAAGTCAGTTATTATGTCACATTTTAGGTGATAATGCTTTTTCAAGATAAAGTATTTATCAACTGATGTTTGGCAAAAATGGCACAATGGTTTAGTGGTAAGCACTGTCGCCTTTCACCTCCCCGGTCCAGGTCAGGGTCCGATTTCTACCATGGGTGTGTGTGCATGGAGTTTGCATGTTTTACCCGTGCTTGATGGGTTTCATCTGGTTTCCTCCCACAGTCCAAAGACATGCAGGGTAGGGTTATTTCCAAATTGCCTATTGTATGTGAATGCACGTGTGTGGGCCATGCAATGGGTGCACACCGTCCAGGGTGTACCGCCTCATGCCTAAGTCTTCTGGGATAGACTCCAGGCCTTCCTATGACTCTATATACAGAATAAAGCATCAGAAATAATGAATATTTGGGTCAGTGGTAAATTTCACCTAATGCAATCTATTGGCCATAGCGAAAAATGAACCCGACTTAATACAAGTCACATGTCATCTGATACAAACACATAAAAAATATATTGTAGCTTTTGGATTTGACTTTGAATAATGCAATGGTGCAGTATACTAAAAAGTTATATCCCACTAAATTTTAAATATATCATGAATGGGTCATAAATATGAACACTTTCATAAGGTTGCATTTTTCAGCAACTTTAACTCTGATGATCTCAAGAATTTAATAGATCTCTACATCCATTTCACTGTATGTGAGTTATGAAGTAATAGAGGAATTGTATGCCCCTTAATCAAGCCCTGTTTAGACATTTTGTAATTTTACACATAGTTAAGCACAAACACTTTATTTTAATTTTTGAATACAAAATAGGCAGGTAAATTATGTAAACTAGATAATCATTTAGAACATTCTACCATGAATGGCAAAATTCCAAGATTTACTTTGAAATGAAAAGCACTTTAGTATTTGAGTCTGTCTAACTCGCTCATGTCCTCACTTGTACACTCTACTCAAGCAAATCAGCTTCCAATGCTTTGCTAATACCGCCATCAAATCCATTGTTTTTGTCATCTTGTAGATTGCTCTACAGTACATTACATTCTGGAAGTTGAAATCCTTGCATGGTCTGGTGTTGTCCTATTAGACACCATTGTAACCATGCTAGAATTGCCAGCATGGCAAATGACTGCTAACTTCTCAAGGAATATCTAAACTAAAGCACAAACAAATTATCACCAGAGCACATATGCAGTCACAGTATAAATATACTTAATGTGTTTCAGGGTGAAGTATTTCTTTGAAGGCTCGTGCTTCCAGTCATTAAATAAATATCGTTCAGTCCTAAAGAACTCGAGTGCTAATACGCTAGCACTTCCTACATGTTGTTTCAAAATATGCTTATGCAAAAACTACATAGTGACTGAGTGCTAGTTTGACTAATCACACCAATTAGCAAACAGACTCTCAAAGCCTTTGTCAAAGGATATATATCAAAGGAAAAAGCACAGGAGCTTTCTTTATATCACACATTTTAGAGTGAAAAAGCATCACCAGGCCCGAACCCTGCCATCAGTGACGATCAAAGACAGGCTGGGAAGACAGCTGTCAGACATCCACCTTCAAATGCATCAAACATAATTACATCGAGTGCAGACCTGACTTGGACAACAGTGTGTGTGTGTGTGCGTGTGTGTGTGTGTGTGTGTGTGTGTTTTGCCTCCCAGCCTCTCTAAGCCTTGAATAGTCAAGAAGAAATGAGCCTGAAACAATATTCTTTTCCTCTGCATGCTCCGTGCAAGTAATTGTCCTGATTTCCAGTCTCAAGGCCTCGGTGCCAAAATGACTTCATTGTGTAAAAATGGCTTTATTTTGAGGCACCTGATCTTCATCCGATGGTATTTTGTCACGGGCTTTGAAGAGCGCCAAGATTCATATATACAGAAATATGAGCAAATTGCAGCATTTTTCTTTTATTTCAGAGACACAAATGTAATTGGATCAAGAGTGAGGGAATTACATCCGTCCTTATTGACACTGGTATTTTGTCTAGGCTCTACTACATTGGCAAAAACACACAAAAAAGTGCAACAATAATATATTTTTTTGTTTTGTGAATATTACTTCTTTGTATTAATTCTCTTTTACAAAGTCATAGCCTCTTATGGAAGGCCTTGAAAAATGCACAGGAGACACATTTAGTGCTCCCTTAAAAAAAAAATAAATAAATAAAAAAAAATAAGAGGGTATTGGTGCCAGTGGGATAAGTTACACAGCCTGAACGATTGAGTTAATTAAATGGTCTGGGAAATTTCGAAGGTCTTTATGAGAATGCATTGTGGATCTTACAATTAAACACACTAGTGTTTCTTGAATTTTCTTACATTACAGTAAGACATATTTTAGAATATTTCCATGAGTGATTATTAGTAATAATACACAATCAATGGCTTGTGCTCATGCCTGCAAGTTGAAGGTATAGTTTAGGGTTGTGTTTTTTTTTTTAAGTCTGTCTTACAACAGGTATTGCTCAAATTTCCTGTTCTGCAAACAGAGAGTTTGTCAACCAAAATGTGAGTACAATAGCCATCCATCCTTCTAGTAACCTCTGTAGTCCAACTAGGGATTGTGGAGGCCAATGGTAACCATTCTATTTATTCCTGTTTTGTACAACCATGGTAGGACCTCTGGTCAACATTCACACTCACTCACACACTACCGGCAATTTGGGAACCTAATCTGCATACTTTAATATGTGGCAGGAAACCAGAGCACCCAGAGGAAACCCACTAAGAATGGGGAGAACATGCAAACTCAATGCACACAGACTCAGACCGGGAATCGAACCCAGGACCTGGAGGTGCAATGAGACAGTGCTAACCACTAAGCCACTGTACTGCACAAGAGACATAACCAGAGTCAAGTTCCACAACCCTGAAAAAATCTATTCCAACTAAGCTAAATCAAGTTGGCACCTTTCAAAGTTATGGCATATTTAGTACAAATGTAACTACTAACTGCACTAGCTGTATGGCTAACCAGTACTAGCCATACTGTATGTCAAAAGAGAAATACAGTAGGAGTGGGTTTTGGCATCTAACAAGGGTTGTGGAATTTGACCCAGATTACTTACATTGTACTTGTGTCCTGAGTGACAAACTTCACAGTCAATGTGCAGAGCAGAAACACTTACAATGACCAAGATCTACCGCAATGTATTTATATGCACCCCAATTATGATTTAAGACAAACTTGGAAAAAAAAAAAAAAAAAACACCATGGAGCACCAAATTGTAATTTGGTTCTTAGAAATTGATTTGATTAAATAATTTTACACAACTCCATATATCTGGTTATCCAAAAGCAATTTTTTATACCTAATCAAAGCTCACTCTCTTACACAAGGGCAATTGGGAATTGTTTGCCCACACCGCTGTAAAATATTTAGACCAGCACCATGGCAGCACCGATTACTCTATCTACGTAGAAACGATAACAAACAGTAAATGCGTATTTCTGCCACAGGTTTGAAGTGACAAGCTGGCATATTGCTCCCCTGGCTCCTTTCATGAGGGGAAAGGGGTAGATAAGCTGGCTCTGATCCACCCAATGAAACGGCTTCAGCCCATAGAGATCATGCACTCTCCTGAGGTGTTGTAAGCAGGTAGAGCTTCCGCCATTCTGCCATTCTGATGTGCTTTATATGTCTTTTTAATTGTCTGTAGGTCACCATTGTTTAATTCGTTGTTTAATGAAAATGGATGAAACGTTACATTTCAATATTTATATTGCCTCTATTTATGAATGCAGTATATTGCAGCATGTGAGTTAATGTTGTGCTTGATGAAGCTCCTACTATATATATAGTATGTGGTACGGGTGTCTTCTAAGATCATTGTTGAGTGATAATCACACTTAATGCTGTCTGTCTTAATGTTGACATGCTTTTGGGAAACTCAGCTTAACTCAGCCTTTAATTTGAAGATGAGGTTTAAAAAAAAAAAAAAAACTCCCACTGTTTCCTGGGTTCTTCCAGGACCTCGCAAACATTTTAGAAACACCAGGTTCATACAGTACACTGTGTTGCCAAAGACAATGACGATGATGGAATTATACAAGTTTCTACAGAGAGTCAGGACCTTCATGCTCTCAATTTTTGCCTTTGTGTTTTTTTTTAATGACATAGAACTTGCAAGACAGGGCACAACTGAGCAGTCGAGGGTTAATTATCTTGCTGAAGGACACAACAATGATATCTTGATGTTGCTGGGATACAACCATAGCTGAACAGTAGCCTAGAGACCTGAACCACCGAGCTACCACTTTCCTGAGCCACAACTATTGAAGTTAGGGCAAGAGTCGCTTTCATATCTACAGATATTTGCTATTAGTTCCATTGTAGTTACTGAATAATTTATAGTTTTTACTGAATAGTATGCTTTACAAAATTAAGAGGATAAACCTACAATGCATTGGTGGCTCCTCTGACCGGTATTTTCAGTTTTGGTAGGATTGTGGGAAAACATTTATTGTATTACATAGTGAAAAACTGAGAAGATCTGCAAGAACTGTTGCTGTTCCTTGCTGTTTTTTTGCTAATTTTTTTGCAATTTTAAATTTTATATACACAAATGACAATGAAGTCACTGATTTCTTTATTCATATATGCTTCATTAAATTATACAACCTATATCATGGTATCTCTCCCACCCTCCCTGTTTCATAGCAGTGTACAGACACATAGTGGATTATGGTTATCTTGATTCTTAAAGCAAATAAACATATATAAAATTAGAATTCGGCATTTGTAAATATGAATACATCCTAGAGTAAGACTGCCCTCTGCTGTATCCTCATGAAGCCCATGGTGTGTAATCGGAGAGAGAAAGAGAGAGAGAGAGAGTCACAGCAGTTACTGTAAATTGATTTTTTATAGTTATGTGTTTTTTTAATTAAACATTTTTTTTCTATTCTAAATTACTTGCAATTAATTATAATGTTTTACTGTAATGTTTAAATTTCTGATCTGTTTTTTTTTTTTTACCTAACTTTGTATATTGACAAATATATGTACTGTATGTTGACTTCCGCAAGTTGTATGTACTCTATAGGTGCAGTTGTGAAATCATATTGTAAGGCATCTTCACTTCATCGAACCACAAAAAAAGTGGACAAGATTCCTTTATACAAGTATGCCCTGGGTTTCCCATTAGACTCCCTCTCCAAATGTACCAGATCTTGTTGAAATGATGGAGGGTGAGGTCTGGGTCAGTGCTCTGACAAGTAAATGTCATCGTCAGACCTCTAATGCTTGACCGCTATATACCCCTGAGCACTGTAGAGACCAGTTGAGTGTGTTTGGAAAGACTGGATAAAACACTAACTTGACCATCACATAACTTGCAGGTCTCCTATCACCCACGATTAGTCAAGGGATTTCGGTAAAAAAATAAAAATAAATAAAACAGTGGAAGGCTAGGGTCCAACATTGTGTAACACAGTTTGTGTCAAATTCACAAGAAACTTACTGTATAAGGGTTTTCTAAGGCTTTCATGTAGAAGATCAAAACACTTTGAGGATACACTAGATATTAATAGCAGAAAATACCCTCGAGCAAGGACATTAACCCTGAACTGCTCAGATCAAATGTAAATTGCTTTAAAATGATACAAAATGTAATGATAATAATAATAATAATAATTTGCTAAATGAATATGTGTAACAGAAATGTAGATGCTAGACACATGCTCATTGGGCTCCTTCAGACATATTTGATTCATACAGTATGTGGTCAAATGAACCACATTCCAGTTTTTCTGGCCAGATTTCCAGTTTTAAAGTCTTTCAGCCCCCCACACCATCTGTATCTGTTTTCAGTAGTAGCTTTCTTTCTATTGCCTTTTCCCACAGAAGCCAGAAAGCCCTCCTGCTTGGAAATACAAGCCATCTATGAATTTCCCAGCAGTCACTGGGAATGTGAAGGAAACAAATGCGTTGCATTTAACAGTGTACAGCAAATCCAATCAGTGTTATGCTGAATTACATTTTTTCAATAGGTTACTTGCTTATGAAGTCAGTGCTATGTAACATTGAGAATTAATGGATCATGCAATATACAGTACTATAGAGGGTTACAGATGGCTATAGGAGGCTAGGAGAAAGGATAGCAGGGTGCCTTTAGGAATTTGGTCTACTACTGTTGCAAAGTATTACATTAAACTATTGTATATTCTGCTTTTTATATATATTTGATAGTTTACCTGCCTTTTGTTTATTATTTTTATTATTATTATTATTATTATTATTATTATTATACTACAGTTAAATTTTATTAACACATACAATAAAAATAACAATATTATTGTGACTGTAGTGTAGGCACTAATTCGAACTTGTTGGGCTTGAATGTCTTATATTTGCGTTATATTTAATGAGCGTGGAATAAATTGTGACAGGAAGTGCAGTTCAACGACATGGGTTTGTTAGTTCCTGTTATCATTTAGACTATAAGTAGTCATTCCCTCAAATTGTTTTTTCTTGAAATTAATTAGACAAAAAAAAAATCTATCTACAACTATGACTAACCCGTGGTGCAAAATTAATGACTGTTACAAAGCATGACACTAAAGACTTTTTTTTTAATCATTTTAACAATTTAATATTTTTCTTTGTTAATTGATATTTTTTTATTATCATTATTTGCCGTAGAATATGCCATATAAGGGCTTATATACCAAATATTAGCTGTGACAATAGGCACAGTAACATATTAGAACATGTACGCTCAAGCAGTACCACAGAATAGCGTTCATCCCATCATCCAGAGATTGGAAGTATAAATTCCAACAATGCTACAGCCATTTATAGACCAGACTCCAAGGGAGAAAAATTGCCCTTGTCCTGTCAATCACAACAACACTAGCCAATCATGACTGCCTTTGAGCTCACCCAGGCAGAAGTGGGCAGATAGTGTTTTTTTCTGATGCTTCTGATATTGCACAAGCAGCGGTTTGAAAAGATGTAGTCAAATTGGCTTCAAGTGCCTTGAAGGAAGCACATGATAGCCTTCACCCTCCTTGGTTTGTTTGTGGCTGTTGTAATATAGGGGACAGTTCTCTGACAGGTGGGAACTGGCCATGACTAAACTACAGTATGAAGAAAATCTTGGGGAAAAATACAAAAGAGCATATTAATATAAACCTGTGATTTGAATTACAGCCTGCTGTCAGACCTGCTGTTCTGGAAGAATAATCAACCCTGACCAATCATACCAATCAGAATCAAGAACAGTGCTGTGTGGTTATGTCAATTCTGATCTTATTCTTAATGCTGATTGAGAATCTGTCTAAGGAGTGCTTTCCTCTGTGAAGCTTTACAATCCTGGCACCAGGTTTTAAGTACAGTCAGTAGGAAGACCTTGAGTTGTATACGCACATGTAGCCATGCTTAACACCTCCCACTGTTCACCACTGAGGACCAGTCAGATTCAAAATATTCTTGTTGGATACATGAAGCCCTGTGGATACAACTGCCTGTTTCTGATTAAACATCATTCCTCTTGTTCTCTGTTCCACTGCCTGCTGCGCTACTGTAGATTAGCTCTCAATCACAGCATGCCCATCCAGCACTCTAATAACAGTAATCCTGTATGAGGATTCAGGGCTGAATAAACTCAGAACAAGAGTGATCCTGCCTGAAATGCATTTAAGAGGGCATTACCAGATGGAACTACAGTCCCTTCCAAAAGTAATGAATAGCAAGAGCAGATCCATTGTTTTTGCAAACATTTGGGTTTGAAATCAAAAGATGAATATGAGTTAATAAATAATTAGATAATGGATGAATTATCATTAACATGGCACCATGTTAGTTTGAACACACCCATTTTTCAAGTGATCTAAAATATTGGAACATGCAATTGACAGGTGTTTCCTATTTCCTAGCTTAAATAATGGAAAGTTCTGAATTCCACTCTTGGTTTCAGCCCTTGGATTCACCTGGGAGAGTTTTTGTTGTTCTGTGGGAAAAAATCAAGCCATTTCAAAGCTGAGAGATTCAATCAGCCATATTGAACAAGCACTGGACATGACCAATACAACAAATTCAAATGTCCTGAAAAAGAAATTGGTGTACATTGGTGTACTAATTACCAGCAAAGACTGAACCCAAGGAAAACAATAGCAGCATTTGATTACAGAACCCTTGTGAGACAGATATTGAGAGCCAAAATATAGAAGCCATGGCACAAGATAAACAAATTGAAAAATTCTGGAACCAGGATTCACCACAGTTATGGAAAGAAGAGAAACGTTTCCAATACATTTGGGAGGAACTTCATCATGTAGCTTGACAACGACCCAAACCCACTCTCATCTCAACACAACAATCAAGTTAATCAGGGAGAAAAAAATTCCGTTTCCAAGTCAGTCACCAGACATATTTCTCCTCCTACAGAGAAAACTGAATTGAGAAACCACCAAAACAATTTGAAGAAGCTGAGATACAAGCCAGGAAAGCACCAAAAATGAATCAGGTTACTGATATCAGTGGGTCACCAGCTTGATGCTGTTATTGCAAGAAAGGGATATATAGCCAAGTATTAATTTATGTTTGCTTTAACTGATTACCATATTTCAAAAATATCAGAAAATTAAAGTTGAAATTCTGATCTATAATCTTCTGGTGTTGTCATAGCCCATCGACCTCACAAAAAAGGGGTTGTGTATTTGTTTTTAGACATGTTTTTCATCAAGTTTCATAGTTGTACAAGCTTAAAAGAGTCAAGGGTGGATGCAAAAAAAGAAGCATCAATTAGTACATTAAGGTCATCAGCTACATTTGTTTTATTGCTACATACAGTATCATTCCTGAGCCTAGACCTCACCAACTGAAGCAACCCCAGATCATAACAAAGCCTAGAGGCCTGTACACCATGGAATAGGGTAAATTTCAATCACTCATTCTCTAAACCACCTTAAGGTCACGGCAGGCCACACACTATGGGCAATTTAGAAATGCCCATTAGCCTACCCTGGACTGTGGGAGGAAAGCAGAGCAGCTGAATGAAACCCACCAAGCATGGGGAGAACATGTAAACTCCATGCCAAGAGACCCAAGGTGGGAATCAAGCCCCAACCCTGGAGATAGAAAAGGACCTTACTGTTTTCCTAAGGATTTTTTTTTTTTTTGAGCATGCCTTTTTTTTCCACCGTTTTTTTTTTTAACCATAAAATTCCCCACTTTTCTAAAATTATGTCATAATGGTATTGGGATGTCCCCTTTCTGGTGTGACCGGGTGGCTTTTAGTGATGGGTCTTTTTGAACAAATCTTTAACGTGACTCAAAAGAACGAGTAGTCTCAGAGAGTGATTTGTTCATTTTCTACTGGGCGCCAGCGCAAATCATCGCAAAACCTCTGTATGTTATATACAGGAAACAGAATTGAGCGATTCTTTCTCAATGACTCTTCTACTTCGAGTCGTTTGTTCTTTCGTCACATGACTCCAATAGATGCTATGCAGTGCAGTACACAGGAAATAGAATTGAACGGTTCTCAATGAATCTTCAGGTCCCGAGTCGTTCTTTCCTCCCATAGACTCCCATAGATTCAAAAGAATGAACAACTCAGACTGGAAGATATGAGGTAAAATACTCATTCTGTTTATTATAATATGTCCTTAGCTGCATTATAATATTTTCATTACTGGAACTATAGCCAAAATTTGTGTATGTAGACGTATTGGGGGTCTTTTTATTGAAAATGCAACATTTTATTTTATTTCTGACCAAAAGAACGAAATGAACTAAATGACTCAAAAAAGGATTTGTTCATTTTGATGATCAAGATTCAAAGAATCGAGTCACTAAAATTAATCAAACTTCCCATCACTAGTGGCTATGGCGCAGGGTGCTTGGGCCCGCACATTGTTGCTTGCAACTATACTTTATTTTGTTGTTGTAAGCAAACAAATGTGTGATATTGACCATGTTAACTGTGCACTATATTTCCTCATGCTTAGCACAAGCTTGTGTAGTCCATGCACTGTGCACGGTGTCTCAAAAGGAAAAATTGATATGACGAATACCAACAAATTCTGAATATTATGTAAATATAAAAATAAAATAATACAATAATATAATTTGTACTAAAAATTTTTATGAAAATTGGAAAACAATCCTATATAGAAGTATTTTCACTGGTGGTTTCAGACTTATGAACCCCACTGTATGCAAAACACAACATATCATTTGGTGATACTTCATATGTTGCTCCAAAGATACATTCATAGAGGAGAATCTTGACTCACTCAAGAGGTATTCATTATGCCCAAAAGCCTTAAGAGTCTTCATAGAAACTACACAATAATAGGGAGTCTAAAGAACGGAAGACCAATGGGTCCCTTGATTAGAGACATTGCTTTGAGAGAGATCAAAAAAATGCTTCACTTCAAGCCCTTGCATTTATCTTCATATTCCCCTCGACCTGAGCCTGCAAAAAAAGACACAATAATGAATAAGCCCACATATATGCATCCAGGTGTGCATATCCAAATGAATAGCTGAAAAAGCAGCTTTTCCTTAAAAAAAAATAAAAAAATAAATCAATTTGTGCAGAAAGAGGAGGGTGCACATCATGAAGTAAAATCTTCTTGATGAAATCTATGAGAAACTAGAAACAGAGAGAATTTGTGAGTCTCGGGTAGCTCCAGTATATTCGCCAGAGGTTATGCATTCATGTGTGTCCGCAAAACCAGTCCTTCATGGTTGAGTGGGTAGATCTTGGAGGTCAGGATGGAGACACCATTCTTCTCTGTTCGGATAGATATAGCAGGTGTGTGGGACCCAACTGAGACCTGCATGGTGACAAAGGTCATCAAGACTTCACAAATGTCTTGTCTTTCTTAACCACAATCCATTGTCAGGCATTGTGGTGTAAATTGATATGCTCTCTGAACTGCTCACCAGAAGCTGGCCAGGCGATAATAATCAGGAAAGAACAGATGACGCCGACTATATAATACGTCCATCTGAACAACAAGAGATCATTTTATATTACCTAAATTCATTCATTCATTCATTTATCTTCTATACCGCTTAATCCTATGATCAGGGTCGCGGGGGACCTGGAGCCTAT
>JAQQZS010000014.1:15419069-15434871 GCA_030068045.1 Platyallabes tihoni | reverse complement strand
TACTCCGGTTTCCTCCCACAGTCCAAAGATATGCAGGTTAGGCTAATTGTCGTTCCTAAATTGCCCGTAGTGTGTGAATGGGTGGGTGATTGTATGTGTGTGTGCCCTGCGATGGATTGGCACCCTGTCCAGGGTGTACCCCGCCTCGTGCCCGAAGTCTCCTGAGATAGGCTCCAGGTCCCCCGCGACCCTGATTAAGGATAAAGCGGTATAGAAGATGAAATGAATGATATTTTGACCATTTTTACTGTGTCTGCATTTGTAAATTGATGTTTCTTGGTTTCAAAATAATGACTAAAAACCATTAGATTTAACAACAACTGTTTTTTTGTCAATTAAGTTAATAGCCTAGGCCTGTTGTTCCAATGCCAAGTGACCACCATCATATGATCATATTTTTCTCTGTTACATACATTTTAAGCAAATTGTGGTGTGTCAACTTTTTAGTTTTTAGATCCTTCATGCAGGAGAGAAAGTTTGGAAAAACAGAGAGAAGCACAAGTTTTCACCAAAATGTATGACTCAGAACTAAATGACAAACATTTTGCAGGACAAAGTTCTGTTAGTTCTGTTAGCTGACAAACTAAACAATAAAACCATCTACAGCCATAAAAAAAAATTATAAATTTTTAAGCTTTTCAACTAGCAGATATGTGACACTGAAGGAATTTACTTGTTCGTAAGTCAAATTTGTTTGTAAGTCCAACAAACGTTGTCTAGGTACTAGGATACTAACATAGTTGCCTATAAACAGTAAAAAATCAACATGTTCCATGATCTTCTCGTTCTTTAGAATCATGCCAATGGTGAAATGATTCACGTTAAAAGAAGAAACAGTGTCTGCCATCTTTTCACCTCTCTCCATTCTCTCAATTATTTTCACTTTTGTCTCCATTGTAATTGCTTGCCGATTTTTAACAATACCAGCTTCATCGCCGCTGCTTTAACGTTTGCTTCCAGACATCATGGGATGCATGCTGCCTGCATGTGACAATGTACGCCAGAAATGTGATCTAACTCCTGCGATTGAATATGCTCGAATGCATGTTCGTATCTTGAAAATTTGTAACTCGAATGTTTGTATGTAGGAGGCTTACTGTAATTTGTTGTATTGAGAAAGAACATTGTTTTTGTACATTTTACTTAGAATTAGAATGACTATAATGATTATAAATTTGTTTTCTTGATTTATTTACGTCTTCTTCATTTTGCTTAGATTTTGTATTTTTTTAGTTGGTCAATAGGAAATGCAGCATTTCTGCTTAATGTTTCTTGCTATTTAGATCAGATAACATAAAAAAGAAATGGCTTAATAATCAGTAAGTCAGAATGTACCTTTCTATTAGTATTAGTCGGTGTCCATAACACTTATGTCTACGATGAAAATATATATATTCTAAGCCTCAACCACAACAGGTAGGACTTTTTAGCCCACTTATTCAAATCCTTTATCATTGATTTTTTTTTCCAAACTCATTGATTTTTTTTTTCAAAACTATTTGCTCTAAGAGTCTGGTACATTTGGTGAAGTGTGAAAGCTGTTTCTGAGCCTGAGCATTGTGCAGAGAACTGATCACTGCGTGGCCCTAAAGTATTGAAAGCAGTAATCCGGGGCTTACTTTAACCGAACTATAAGCATCAGGCATGGAAGCTCTTTGCCCTTTCTGCTGCATAAAGATTGAAGTGATCAGTTCAAATTGTCAAGTTTGCAAAACATTTTAAGTTTTATGACGATAGGGAAATTTCTGTTACGGACAAAAGAATTTAGCATAATTGTCGCATTTTTGGTTCTTTACACACGATGCGAAACTGTTTTATTACTTTAGCAACTTGTCTTATAGCCTAGCGGTTTGACTGCATTATGCACACATGGATAAACACATGATCTGAATAAATGAATGCTTCTAACAATGCAACCTTCAAAGTAAGACAAAAGTGTGGGCCGAACCCACCTCTGAGACATCGTGCCCTTGTCCCTGTCTTACAGTGTGCTTGGCTTCATCCATTAACATTGATGTTTGGCCTATTCATAAATGAATGGGCCAGTGTGAAATTCTGATTCGTTTTTCCTCTTCTTCCTCTTTCTCTTGACGACTCCGTAAGCAGAATAGGTCTGCTCGACAGACAACCCCCCTCTGGGTTAGAGCACTTGATTAATGAGCTGGAAAATGCTTTGCCTTTTCAGCTGATTAAATAAAATTGACTAGATTTTTTTTTTTTTTTTTTTTTACATTTTATAATAAAGTGAATGCATGTATGGTTGAAGTGACCTGCTGGAAAATAAATGTTCACTCTCAGGGCAGTATCTGTATTTTGTTGCAGGCTTCAGAGCACAGTGCCTCTTCATGCAGAAGAAAACACTCTGTCGCCCACTGATGACAGTACCTGATGTCCAAATGTGCATCTCGGCACAGGAACATGAAAACCTCGCCAGAAAAGCGTGATTTTTTTTTTTTTCCAGAAGTTTTCAATTTCCCATTATGTTATTGACCACTGGGGCATTCTGCATTCAGTTCCTCTGCTGAAGGGGAAGAAGGTATTTGAATGAGAAATAATAAGGTTTTTGACAAGGTTGTCAGGTTGTTTTTATGTGTGTCATGTTAGAGTTGTTTTCATCTTTTCTTTCTAAATGATACATTTGATAAAGAGGGACACGGCTAACCTGGTAAAGAAGCAATTCTTTGGACTGTTGACATTACAAACATCATGCTTAGAAACAGTTCTTTCTAGTGTCCTTGATTCAAAGTTGAATTTAATCGAATTACGTTTTTATGAAAGAAAACAGCAACCAAAAATATTTTTTGTGAAAAATCAACTGAAGTAAATCTTCAAACCTAAGGGCTGCAATAAGAATTAGAAAAGGTGAAACATCAGTATGCAGGAATGCTGCAATAGGAATCTGATCAATGATGGGGTGGTGTTAGGCGGCTTTATTTTCAAATAACAGCGCATCCTCCGATTTATTCTTCTTATACTACAGCGATTCTAAGAATTTTACCATGGCATACTTTTTTAAAACTTATGGAACAGATATGGACCAACTGTTGGACAAGTTAATTCACATTATAACTTATAGTATAACATTAATACATATTAGAACATGTACTTTAATAAGAAAAATATTATAGCCAAATCCTTTGTCAGAAATGCTCACTAACACTCACTCATTTATCCTGTATACAGGGTTAGGGGGCCAGTGGCCTATCCCAGGAGACGTAAGACATGAGATGGAGTACACCCCAGATAGGGTGCCAATAGATTGCACGGCACACACCCATACACACACTCACATGCTCATTCACACACTACAGTCAATCTGGGAACGCCAATTAGTCTAATCTGCATGTCTTTGGGAGGAAACCCACCAAGCACGAGTAGAGCACACAAACCTGAGGTGGGAATCGAACCCAGAGCCTCAAGGTGCCACATGACAGTGCTAATCACTAATCCACCATGCTGAATAATCAGACCTACTGTTTTAGAAAAATAATCAATGCCTTCTGACCAATTCGAATCCATCATTCACATCCATCACATACGTAAGCGTGAAATTATTTTGATTTCAAACAGCATATTTATTATGAAATCATATTTACAATGAAAGATCTCTTTACTGCATTTCTAATCTGCAGTGAACCAGGAGCAAATAATTGGATTACAAAATGCAGTACTCCATGACATGGGAGACTCACTGCAAACCCAAACCACATGCCAGCACAAGATTTGGTCATCGCAGCATGTTGTTTTTCTTTTTTTTTTTCCTTTTTTTTTGTTGCAGTTCTTTCCTATCAGTGGCACAAATAATTATGGGCCGCTCCCAGCAGCATTGATCACGCACAGAGCAGATCATTGCACTTTCCGAGGAGATCTCTCTTCATCAACATCAAACCTGTTCGAGCAGAAAAACTGCAGTTTCCAAATGATGTTTACTCTCGGGGCTCTGATGTCTGTGCTTAGTGATATACCCAGTGCAGCGGGCATACTTCCCTCACCAAGCACTAGAGGGAATGATCTATTGTTTAATGATCCATTGCTTACAGGACACCAATAACATTATGTACCATTTATAGAAAGACAAACTATTCACAAGTAAAACTGTCCCTTTATTTAAGGTCAAGACTTGGTTGTTTAAAATGACTGTGATGGAAATGTACTTTAGGACAGATGAGAATAAAAGAATGGAAATGATGTACTCATGCATGAGATCATTGTATGCGAAGTTAGATGGTACAGTGGTGGGAAAAATGTTGAGACAAAAGTGATATTCAGTGTTTCAAAGATTTCAAAGTCCTTTATTGTCCAAAACCTGCTGGATCCAGCTGGGCATAGAGTCAAAAAGACGTCTGCAGTACTCTGGTGTCACTCGCTCAACCCATGCCTGCTTCTTGAAGGTCATGTACAGAAGATGGTTTCTTGCCTACTTCACCATTGTCCAATATTTTTCTACTTGGTTTCGTTCTGGAGATGACCCAAGCCATGGCTCCAAAAGCTGAATCCCATTGTGGCATAGACAGTTTATTATAAGTGTTTCAGTTAATTAGCACAAATATTCAGATAGGCTAGATCTAATTAGTGACATCACCTATTTTGTGCACGATGCCAGCTAAAAAACATGGCATATGTATGTTGGCTCAATATGACTTTCACCCGTCACTGTAGATATTTAGAAAATCTGTCTCAGTAATCCAACCTCCAAACTAAACCATATGATAAACAGATATTGAGCAATAAAAGCATGATCAGCAATATTTTGACCACAAAGTTATAGTTTGATCACTATTATTTATTTATTTATTTTTCACACATTGCTGGAAAAAGTTGTGACTTTTTTTATTATTATTTTTGAAAAAGCAATATTACACAGTACCTGCAATGAAATGAACACATGCTATATAAAGCAGCTCACCTAAAAATGTTTCCTTACACCAATGATTCATGCAACGCTTCATCCTGTGTCTGTAAACAACAGCCTTTTTCATTCACCTGTGCACTCTTTCCAGGCCTCGACAAGGCCCTTCCTTGGCCACGTCTGTATTTGAGGACATAATGGTAGAGCGAGAGCCTGCAAATGCTGTGAGACGAGGGAATGCCGAGCATGTGTCGGAAAGGTGCTACGAGACCCGCTCGCTTAATGGCATCCTGACAAACAGCTGCCTGTGCGTAGGCAAATATTTATTCAGCATGGAAATCTAACATCACCTGGGCTTATCGCTATATAAACAGCTTATACAAACACGTTAAGGATGACCTGTTGGGTGACAGAGTGCGAGAATGACTTACTTTACTTGCTTTTACAGATAAATGATGTCAAGGAGCCTGTCGATTTAAAGTGTGCCAGTTTTAGATCAAACACACATCGACTGACTGCTAAATTTTGACATTGATATGATAACGTGATATATTCGTCATTTAAATGCTACCGAACAGAGAAAAATTAAAGTGTATTTATCCTTTCATTCAATTATTTATATTTTTACAAGAAAATTATTTTTTAAAAATGAGATACATTTATTGCATTTTTTTTTCAGATTGTACTTTTGCTCAACGATAAGGGACAAAGAATTTGACCTGGTTGAAATTAATCCCAAATACAGTTGCCCACCAGAAATGCATAACAATACAATAATAATATAATAATATACCATTTATATACTTTTATATTTTGGTACAACTTGAACACAATTTTTTTTATTAACAGTGCAATTTTCTTCATGATCACTAACTCTCTATCTATCTATCTATCTATCTATCTATCTATCTATCTATCTATCTATCTATCTATCCAGCTCTCTATCTCTCTATTTCTCTATCTATCTATCTGCTATTTACTATATGATCTAAAATAAATCATTAAAATGAATGCATTCCAGTGAAACTGATCAAAATAAAAAAAAGTTAACGCTTGTAATGCATTTTAACACATTTAAGGTTTTTCTCCAGGGACTGCTCACAATGAATGTTTAATCCAGTATCACTTTAAAATGACACCATTCAGCACATCATCGAAGTGGTCTTAAAGCATCCCTTAAAACTCTTTAGCCAGTTTTTTTTTTTCATTAAATCTGCTCGGATCGGGTCATTTAAAGGTCTTACCCATGGCAGCATGCGTGTCCTTATTTGTTAACATGCATTTAATACTTATGAATAATTTGGTGGGTTTAATTGTGTAGAGGCACAAGACTGACTTATTCGGGTTTTATTCTTTTTTTATAACTAATGTTAAGGGTAAGGTTACAGATGCAAATCCTTTGTACAACCTGTAGAATTTATCAGACTCTACATATGGAGTCTCTGCGTGTGTGCACGTGCCTGTGTGTGTGTGTGGTATGAAGTGGACTGGTGCTCACCTTCTGTTCTGCTGATCTTACACTCTTTTCCCTCAGGCACTAGCACAGATGCTGCATCTCTGTCAAATGGCCTACCAAGCGAACACCACTCCTCTAATCCTATGTGTAGCCAGCATTAAAAATTGGATTCAAGTAGGATAAGATTGGATTAAGCTGCCGGATTTAAAACAAAAAAAAAAAAAAAAGAAGAAAGTAAAAGGTCCATTTATGTTGGAGCATAATCTGCTTTCACTATGTAAGAGCATCAAGCTGCCCAGCAGATGCCAGTCATACTATATACAGATATCCACTGTGTGCGTCCATCTCTTAAAACTGGGAATTTATTATGATTATTGCGTTTTTTAATTTTTATTGTGAAGATTCATCATTCTGATGGCCCTGGATAAAACTTTGCAGAGCAACCTTGTGGCACATTTGACCTGCCTGGTAGCCAGTTGGCCGGAGATCTAAGCTTTTACACTGATTTCCTATTTCTTCACAGTCTGGAAGTAGAGTCGCGGCTTTCTATCACTTTTTTCTTTTTCGCTAACAAAATAATCCAGAATGCTTTTAGGAAATTACCTCTCCCCAGGAAGCAATCTATAGCGTGTCTCGACCTCAAAAATACAATGCAATTCTGTGCGCAATCATATCAAAGGACACAATTTTTTTTCCCCTGTCACATTACTATTATTTTTAGGAATTGGAAAATAAATGTCCTGACACATCAAGACAAAAAGCATCGAGCAGGATGTCATGAATATCAGTATAACTACAATACATAAGGAAAGGATGGTACACTTTCTGTTCATCCATCCATCCATCCATCTAGGCCCCTCTGGGACTATGGAGACCAGTGGTGACTATTGTATTCATTCCCATTGGCAATGACTTGGTGTAAATCCATTTTGTGTTCTTCTTGAAATGTTATGGAGTAGAAAGTACAGATACAGGATGTAGTGGAGGACATGTCAAAGGTGTCGACAACTATGAAGTTATATAGGAATTGTTTACAGCACTATATTAAATGCATTAATAGTAATGATCTACAGTATGAATAGAGGCTTGATAGAAGTGTCACTGTATAGATTTAAATCATTTCCAAAGTTTGGCTTAGTTCCCCTAAAAGTACCCTGATGGTTGTGCTATAGGGCAAATCCCAGAGTGCTATCTCACCCCTGCGCAGCACTTTCAGCCATGCTCAGAGACCTCTTGGGTTACACCTTAATCCCCAGTTCCCCAATATGCCTTGCATTCGCAGGACTGGAATTACATACATATGTCTGTATTACTGTTCACACAACCTGTCTGCTTTCACTTCCAACAAGCTGCTGAGATGCAGCTCGAATGAATTTCTGAAGTCTAGCCCTGGTGTTGGATGTCATTTATAGTATTAGTATAGTATCTCTGTGAAGAATTTAGCCAGTTTGTAGTGCAAGGTGTTAGCTTGTACTGTGCAGAGATATTAAATGTAACTGCAGGGCCCAGAGTAAAATTCTTTTAGAATATAAAATATGATATAAACATAAATAATAAAGGAATTTTAGTTTTAATTGCAAGTTATGTCTTGCAATACATTATTTCTAAGGAAATGATCTGGATTGATAAATAAATAAATAAATAAATAAATAGCTTAATTGTTAAACAAATCAATTAATAAAATATTTTTCTATTATTATTATTATTATTATTATTATGCTAAGTTTTAAGATAGCTAAGGGCTCTTTTATAATGAAAGATCTAACCATAATTTTGCTCATTAACTGTACACATGAATAAATAACCTGTAATTTTTTCAGTTTATTTATTTATTTTTTTAGCAAACGTAAAGTATTTCCTATGCTTTTGTTCTCCTGGTGCCTCACTCGTATCCACAGCTTTGTGAGAATACATTAAGCCATATCGGCACAATTTAGCAGACAAGCAGCGGCACATGTTTTTTGACCCCAATGGCCACCCAAAAAGCCTGAAGAGGCCAGCTGTCTGTGAGGAACTGGACTCCACAGATTTCACTCTGGGAGCCATCTTCGACCATATGGCACTCATCCACATCTCAGCAGCAGGGTCACTCACACACACACACACACACACACACACACATATACACAGGGAGCGAGTATACAGAGAAAGAGTGCAAGAGATCTGCTTTCAGGCTGAAAATGCTGCAGACTAACACCACTAATCTGTGCCGGAGGCCTTCATGGGCTACTGGATTAAGAACACACGCTGCTTTCCAGGCAGGATCTGTGATGACTCGCGTGCATCTCCATGTTATCATTTCATGTTTTAAAATGCCCCATGTTTAGATATACTTCTAAATCAAATTGTATGATGCATCATAAAAAAGAAAGAACCCTACTAATACCACATCATGATCATATGTCTTTTATTTTACTTATCTAAGATCCCAATTAGCAGAAATGTCACATTTCGAAATCTGAATTGGTCATCAAGAGATTTTGTGCTGTGCTCTCATCAAGTCTGCTAGCTTGTTAGATTGAACACACTAATCAATCTTGATAATGTTTAATGTTAATTAATAGTAGTTAAGAATATTATTAGCACATTAGCCTATAGTGCTTTATTCTGTTTACAGGGTCGCGGGGGGGCTGGACCCTATGCCAGGGGACTTAGGGCACATGGCGGGGTACACCCTGGATGGGATGCCAACCCATTGCATGGTACCAACACACATACACACACTACGGGCAATTTGGGAACGCCAATTAACCTATTCTGCATGTCTTTGGACTGTGGGAGGAAACCAGTGTACCCAGAGGAAACCTACCAAGCACGGGGAAACATGGAAACTGCATGCACACAGATCCGGGAACCGAAACTGGACCCTGGAGTCACAAGGTGACATGGTAACCACTATGCCACTGTGCCACCCCATAATATTACACAGTGTTAAAATGTATGCTCTCCTGCACTGTATGATCAAAATGCTTGATAGACCTGTGTTGTATGCTTATGAAATTACGTTATGTTGTATTTGTAAGAGGCAGCAAGGCGGTGGAGTGGTTAGAACTGTCACCTTGCACCTCCCAGGTCGGGGTTCGATTCCCATCTTGGGGTCTGTGTGCTTGGAGTTAACATGTTTCCCCCGTGCTTGGTGGGTTTCCTCTGGGTACACAGTCCCAAGACATGCAGATTAGGATAATTGGCATTCCCAAATTGCCTGTACTGTGTGAATGAGTGTGTGAGAATGCATGTACGTGTGTGTGTGTGTGTGTGTGTGTGTGTGTGTGTGTGTGTGTGCACCCTGCAAAGGGTTGGCACCCTATCCAAGGAGTACCCAGCCTCGTACCATAGGTCTCTTGGGATGGACTCCGGGTCCTCCACGGCCCTACAGTATGTGCAAAATGGAGCGGTAAGAGAGACTGAGTGTTTTTGTAAGAGGAGCACTAAAGTAATGATGTCATGTTTTTTTTTAAGAGTTTACGGCTCAAATGGAGGTTTATATATTTCCAAACAAAAAGTACAATCATATTGTACTCAGTTATATTTTGATTAATTAACAATTATCGCTTGCGTTATAATTTTTTTTGTTTTTTTTACCAAAAAGAATGCTGCAGTATAATGACAGAAATATTGTTATTAACGGGGGTGTTAATAATGATGGTGTAATATACAGTGTTTTTATCATATGCTAACATGACACTGTTTTTTTTTTTCCTTTTCTGATTGTAAAGAAAAATAATCACCTGTTATAATCATCTTTTATCTGGGTTCTTCAGGGGAATACGAGCGTGCCGCTCTTTCACCACCGTGACCTGGGTTCGGTTCAGGGAACCAACACCACTTAGTTGAGGGTTTGCATGCAGTAAATTAGTGCACTCCTATGCCAAGCCTAGATAAATTAGGGAAGGTTGCATTAGCAAAGGGTACCTGACTTATCCAGGTTCACCGGGAAAAAATGCAAAACAAACACATCATTATCATTTAAATACTTTTTCATACAAAGCACCATCATATTGTAATAGTGTTAACAGCAATATCCTATCTTACTTCCTTAGCTCTCGATTCTTATCAGTGCTTAAAGACAACACAATGGTGAATCTTCTTAGATATCCAGGCTTCTATTGAAACATAGCTGGCAACTGGCCATGAGGTGAATAAGGAATAATAATAGTAAAAAAATAAAGAAGGAAGGAAAATAAGAGGTAGAGAGAGAGAGAGAGAGAGAGAGACAGAGATTGTTAGATGAATAGTATTTCCACCCCAGTGGCTGTGCAGGAGGGGTCATGGAATCTCAGAGTGATTGCAGGTTGAGGTAAAGGTCTGCCCGGAGAGCATCGTCTCCGCTCAAAGCATTCCCCATGACCTTGTGGTAAGTGCTCTCTCTCTCTCTCTCTCTCTCTCTCTCTCTTCCTTTTCTCTCTCGTTCTCTTCTCTCTAACACACACACGCACACTTTCCCATTGTACATAGTGACAGCAGGACCCCACCGGCTCTCATCATATTCACTGTCTGTCTATCTCACTCCTGAACAATGGAGGCATGCTGGTGAAGAGGGAAGGAAAGAAAAAGCATGTGATGAAAGATTAGCCCTTCTCTGGATGAAATTCTTGGCGAGAGAGATTGATATCGGCTATCTGCTGGTATCAAACTCTTTCTCTCTCTCTCTCTCTCTCTCTCTCTATCTCTATCTCTCGCTCTCTCTTTCTCGCTCTCCTCTCGTCTTGATGCATGCTAGTCTTTCATCTTGATCACAGTATGCTTAATTGATCATATATAAGGAGGATATGTTTACAAGTCCTTTGCAGATCAAAGAATTCTTGGTGCCGTGCTGCAATGCGCAGCGGGTGAGTGATGAACTCTTCAGCTGTAACACTAAATACTGTTCAGCTTTGGTTAAGCATTTACTACATACAGTGTAGCTGTTCCATTAAAGCTAACATGCACTCAATCGAATTAAGCGCTTTTCCCATTCCTCATTTGCTTCATCCTCCTAAGGAACAAATAGATCAGGATCTGTTTGTCAAAAGAAATATAAATCTGCCCTCAGGCAACAGGTATCGCGACCCACGCAACATCTTTGAAGCTAATATTACACACAGATCACCCTTATCAACCTGGTGGCAAGCACAATCCTGGACTTGTACTTAGTTGCTCATCAGATGAATTACTCACTGGCTGTGCGAGGCTGATGGGAGATCTGCTGTGAGATTGGCCACGTATGCATTACACCTGTAAAAGTGCACGGGAGTCAACCTTCAGCGCCTCTCGTCAAGGACGTGGCAGAATGGAAACATCACACCGAAGAGCTTTTCTGTGATTTGTGTTGAGTCATTAATAGTGTGGCTAAATGGGAGGAAGCAGAGGTATACCTTTAAGTACAGAACAGGATGCAGGCAATTAGCTGTGGTTAAATGGGAAGGGATTGCGAGAAGTTTCTCTCCTGTCAGTGGTTTCCCTTCTTTGGTTTCGTTGTTGTTTAGTTTTTTGGGTTTTTTGGAAGATGGTTTTAATGTGCATCATTAGGTTTAGACTTATTAATCACTCTACCAATATGCACCAACATATATTTTATTTTACTTAGTTTTAACTCAAAAAATCTTTAATAGTAATGAATATATATTGTTTCATTAATTTATAGTTTGAAATGTCCAATATATTTTGTGAAATGTCCACAAAACAAGTAATTTCTAGTTATCACTTATATTATAAGAAAATAATTGTAAATCAGATCAGTTCCTCTAATAAAAAAAAGACTAATATAAAGTGCTGATGATTAAGATTCCTTCATCAACATTACAGAAATGCACATCATTAATGTATGAAGGCTGTTCAAGTCAAACCGGGACTGGTGGTGATGCTTCTCACGAATTAAGGTGTAAAAATGATTTACATTTACAGAAGACTTAAAACATTTTTACTAAAGACCCTACATTCGTGAACGATAATTCCTGATCTGATCCTTGAAAATCAACAGATAAACTAGATAACTTGTTGCCGACTTGTGGAAGAGAAGAATCTGTCTGTGGGATCTGTACACACAATCACTCACAAACACTACTTGCACATGAGCTGGGAGTCATTTCCAAATCTAGTATATAGTATATAGTTCTGACCTCACCCTCAGCCATTTATACGTGTTTGGGCCATTAAAGGAGTTCCTGGGAGGCCAGTGTTTCAGACATGAAGCAGGCAGTCCGACCAGCATACTGAGAAAACTTTCTACCCTGATGGTATTCAAGCACTAGTGAACCGCTGGGATAAGTGCATTAGTGTAGCAGGAGATTATATAGAGAAATTAAAAAATAATTTTAAAAACGCTTTTATTCTTAGAATTGTGCTCTGTTATTCTGAACAATTAAAAGTCCCAGTTTGACTTGAACACACTTGTATTAGAACAAGAAAATTAAAATCAACCAGAAAAAAATAAAACAGTGTTGTGAAAAAGCTAATATTATTTATTTCACACTGACAGAGCTGAGCATTTACAGTAGATCCTTGACAAACCAGTGTCCACTAATTATTTGCTCTCAGTAATACATGATTTTTTTTAAAGACTGTATAAACATATACACATAAGAAGCAATGCAATAAAGTGTTTACTTTTCGTGTTACCTTATTATGAGATGATTCCAAGTAGAACAACTTTCAACACTGCTAAACAAGCACACAAATGATCTGTATAAAACTTAGCATTGCCTGAATGTCAGATTATGTTCAGTGCAAAAGTTTGCACACCCCAGAAATAAATAGAAAAGACTTAAAAATGGTAATTTATACTAGAGTTTGTGTTATTGATGCCACATACTGTAGGAAGACAGGAAATTTAGAAATGTGGATACCCTAAAGGTTCAGAGTGTTTCACTATCACAGAGGGAACCTGTTTTTTATTATTATTATTTAAGAATTATGCAGTCTGGTCCAAGAAACAAGAAGGTGAATTCACAAAATTGCATTATATTTTTTTTTATAAAATAAGCAAGTACAGCTGTTTTTAATGTCGATTTAGGCTATTAGAACATAGTGTGTATCACTATAAATACTGCATAATAAATCCTATATATAATACTACTACACTATAAATACTATAATAAATACTATTATATATTTATAGTAATATAGTACTATAGTAATAACAACCCACATGTTACATACTATTAAATATCACATGATGTACTGTGACCTCACACCCCATTTTCATGTGTTTGGGCCATTAAAGGAGTTCCTGGGAGGCCAGTGTATATACATATATTTCCTGTTTCTACATACTGTAACACAGAGAACATTTCAGTCCTCCCCTCTGTATATCATGCCAGGGGGCTTTCATTTGAGACCCAAACAGGAAAGACTCCAGCTTGTTGTTCTTCTGCAGCAGGATGTATCACCTAAAAAAAAAAAAAAAAAAACGAAAAGAGGCCATGCCTGCGAGAGAAACGTTTGAAATCCAGTGATGCACAATGAAGATGTCCTGCTTTTGTTCACCTGTAAAGTATTTCAGAAATAGGTCACTCTTGCCACCCTTTGGACAATTTGGATATTGCAGCCAGTCTGTCACTGTCTCGCTCAAGAGGAAACAATTTACTAATGAACAAACACTGCCAAGTCTCCATCCTGCTTTAGCCGAACAACACTTAATTTCTTTAATTACACAGTTTATTCATTTTCTTTGCTTCAGCACATGCCCCACCATGGGTTGTTGCACAGAAATGTCAAGAATGGCAAACTTCAATCAGAGAAATTTCAGTTCCATTAAATAATAACCAGTGAAGCAGTCGGCGTCCTTAATGAGGAGCGTCACACAGGGTGCCGTGTGTGTGTTTTGTTTTTTAATTGTTTACTTTAGCCAGCAAGCTAATTATAGATTAGTGCCCTGTTTCTTGCTTCACAGTGGGGAGAGCAATTGTAGACTGAAGCTTGGCGTGTCAACAAAGCCGTGAACTACAACATGTACACAAATAACCAGAGCAACATTTCTGCATACACACATACATTTCAATGTCGCGCTCTCAAAAAGGAAGAAATATAACGGATTTAATGCTGTCAGTGAATTAGATTCTAGACATTGTGTTCCATATAACAGCATGTCAGAATTGGGTAGCAACATGCTACAGGTTAAGTCAAGTTTACACAGGTACAATGCATAAATTTTCATCCGGGGGTTTTTAAGCTTTAACGGCATTTTACTTGAGTCTCCAACCCAAAGACATGCAGATTAGGATCATTCCCAAGCATTCCCAAATTGCCTGTAGTGTGTCCCCAAAGTCTCCTGGGATAGGCTTCAGGTCCACATGACCTTGTACAGGATAAGCTGTGTAGAATAATTATTATTTTATTAATCAATTAATTAATTGATGATTAAATGATGGAGAGAGGTCAGAGGACAATGATCAAACTACTTCAAGCTGAAAGAAGTCTCAAAATGTACACTGAACACTGATTTGGTTGGGTTTTGTCAACCCCACATCGGGTTGTACTCCATTCAAACTAAGTACACGAATCTGAGGTGATAGTTTGAATCAGCTAACAAAATTTTATTTGGAAACCTGGGTTGTAAGGGGTGTAGGGTTAAGGGTTTTGCCCAAGAACCCAAAAGTGGTGACCCAGCAGTGGTGGGGCTCAAATCCCAACTCTCCACTGAGCACCCCACAGATTGAACTTCCAGCGCCACCACTGCCACATATGTAGGATTGCTTTTAATTAGATTTAATTACAGTGATAAAGTAATTATACTATCAGGGTCGTGAAAGACATGGCAGAGGACTACATCTCCCATCAGCCACTGCACACTACCTGATCATGACACCCATTGCACATGACTGATATGCATTTGATTCTTAATTATATTCATTAGCAGTAGTATTTAAGGGATGTAAGAGTAAGTACATATTGTTGGTCTGGTATTGGAGACACACCACTTGTATCGTGCTTCTGCACTTGCATCCACCTCAGCTCCACTTCCTGCTAAATACTCAGGTGTATTCTAAAGTATATCTAAAGATATGCATGAGACTGTTTATTTTATGTAAGAAAATTTCACTTAAATAATGTTCTTAGCCATTTGCAAAGTAATCTGAATTTTAAAAAAAAAACAAAAACAAAGGGATAAAAGAAGACAGAAAGCCCAATATACTGTAAGTCAAGTACAAAATGTATGTTTTTTATATCAGATGAACTGGTAACATGACTATAGCTGGGGTCAAAAGTTTTGAGAATGACACAAATATTAGGTACAGCAAAATGTACAGGGATTGGATTGAGGTAAAGTCATTTTCCTTTCCCACCATTCGGGCATCCGGAAAAGAGAGAGAAAAAAAAGGTGAGCTCTACCATCAGTCCTGTAATTAAAATGCTTGTAATTATACTTCAGTATACCATAGTAACATCTGACAAAAAGATCTAAAAACACTGAAGCAGCAGACCCTTTTGAAAAGGAATCTTAATCATCAAAACTTTTTTTTTGGGGGGGGCTACAGCTGTACTCTGAGAAAGACATTCATGGTGTTATTCTCAGAGTA
>JAQQZS010000014.1:15388869-15407057 GCA_030068045.1 Platyallabes tihoni | reverse complement strand
AGAGAGAGAGAGAGAGAGAGATAGATTGATTTCACAGATTTCAGTGCAAGATATCCTGATTCAGACGTCTGGTGGATGGAGGATCACTATTGAGAAAATCAATTCAATGGAGAAAATCATTTGAAAATGTAAAAAAAAAAAAAAACGTTTCTGGAATTCCTGCTGATACTTTGATGCTCAGCTCGAATGCAATTTGTTAAGTGACTCGATCCTGTACAGAAAAGTTTGATCAACCCTGCTGGGACTAAAGGCTTTAATTGGAACTGTCTGGCGCATGGACTCCCCGAGGCACAGGATCTTGATAGATTAATAAATAAATAGGGCATTAGGGTAGCGTGTCTGGGCTGTATTAGGAACAGCACTCGGATGCATGTTTGTCGATCCGTGTTGAACGATGAGAAATGGCTGTTATTTAGTGATCTTAGGATAAAGTGTCGGGTGCAGGAGAGGTGAGACGGTGGGGAGACAGAGCGCGCGTGAGGAACTGGAGTCTAGACTGGTGGTCACATTGTTTAACCTCATTAAGCACAAATTACTCGTGTTGCATCAATCTTGGATTTTTTTTCTCTTTCTCTTTCAGCACGTTAAGAGTCAAAGCATTTTGAGTTGTTGTCGTGTGTGTGTGTGTGTGTGTGTGTGTGTGTTTTGTCTTGAAAAAAAAATAGATTACATAGATGACAATTTGTGTGTGTGTGCGTGCGTGCGTGTGTTGGACGGATTTCAATTCCGCCGTATTTTAATATCAGTCTTCTGGATGGATTCTCTACAATTAGGTTCATTCTATTTAAAAAAAAAAAAAAAGATTTTTATTTTTAGTAACAATTGACAGTAGGCTGTAATGTCGCACCAATCTGGCAACCCTGAGCAGTCGGTAGGCGGCGCGGCTGATACAGACTGCACGTGTTGTGTCTGGGTCAGCGGCTTCAGACTTTAATGCGACTGGCTTTTTTTTCTCCCATCTTCACCCCGTCTGTTTTTTTTTCTTCCAGCTGGGAACTGCTGGCTCCAGCAGGGGAAGAATGGCCGCTGCCAGGTGCTCTATTATATGCCAGGCATGAGCCGTGAGGAGTGCTGCAGGAGCGGGAGACTGGGAACCTACTGGACCGAGGAGGACGTCCCGAACAGTACCCTGTTCCGCTGGACGGTTTTTAACGGAGGGGCGCCCAACTGCATGCCATGCAAAGGTGCGAGTGCCACTGCACTCTGCTGGAAGGTCTTGTTGAACCTTTCATGTTTTTTTTTTTTTTTAAATCACATCAAAAAACAAACATTGTATCAAAGTACCTTACAGCCTTTCTGAAGATTTCTTTGATCTCTTTGAAGGAACCTTTTTTTGTTGTTGTTGTTTGTAAAAAAAAAAAAATGTTTGGATATAATGTGTCTTTATTTATGACATATGCTGTACATTACTGTCGCCTTGAATATCCAGGTGCCTGGGTTCGATTCCCGCCTCGGGGTCTGTGTGCATGTTCTTTCTGTGCTTGGTGGGTTTCCTCCTGGTACTCTGGTTTCCTCCCACAGTCCAAAGACATGCAGATTAGCCTAATAGGTGTTCCCAAATTGCCCATAGTGTGTGAATCTTGACCAGAGGTCCTACCACGGTTGTGAAAATGGGAATAAGTACAATGATCACCATTGAGATCCACGGTTCCCAGATGGATGGATGGATTTATACTTTACTGCACAATGTATTGCATATCCCAGCTTTGTTAGTAGGCTGGGGTTCAGAGCACAGGGTCAGCCATTATACAAGGACCTTGCTTAGGGCCCCAACTCGGCATCCTGGTGGAGTTGGGGCTTGAACCACCAACCTTCCAATCAGTAACTCCAGCCATAACACACTAAGCCACCAAGTTCTCTACACATAAGTTGTAACATAATGTATAACATAAATTAATTCACAAGTTTAATAAGATTGAACTATTTCTGACAAACAATTTGCTTTATGTTCATGTGCAACAGCTCTACCCCAAAAATTCGCTTTTCTTATGAGTTTTTCTTAAATTTTAGAGACGTGTGAGAATGTGGACTGTGGACCAGGGAAGAAGTGTAAGATGAACAGGAGGAGTAAGCCACGCTGTGTCTGCGCCCCTGACTGCTCCAACATCACCTGGAAGGGACCGGTGTGCGGCTCAGATGGAAAAACCTACCGAGACGAATGCGCACTCCTGAAATCGAAGTGTAAAGGACACCCCGATCTGGAGGTGCAGTACCAGGGCAAATGCAAAAGTGAGTGTTGTTTAATGCTCAATGGTGCACTAATGCCAAAACAAACAAACAAAAAGAATAAGTGATGCAGTTATGTAAAATGTAGCATTGGCAATGCATGGCTCCAGGGTCTATTGTGTGACCCTAATCTTTTGTTTCCTTCTATCTCCTAAAACGTGGGTAAACTGATTGGAGACTCTAAATTGGGTATCCTTGGGTATAAATGTGTGTGTGCATGGTGCCCTGTAATGGACCATAAAAGTCTCATGTAGGATGTTTTCCTGCCTTATGCCAAGTGTTCCTCATATTCATCCAATGATGAAACACCATTTTCAGTGTAAAAAACCTATTTAATATGAATTAACAAATGAATGACTTAACAATTAGCAGTGTTCCAGTTGCAGTTTCTTTTCTGAACTTTAAAGCCACGAAACAAATATGAAACATACGAAATTGTTCATGCAAAGCAGTTCTGGTATGCAAGGGAGATTCTTAAGATTTTTTGCAGCTCATGCACCACTCAGGGGGGATTGGAAAAAAGAAAAATAATAAAGCATCCATCCAAGATTGCCATGTGATTTTTCCCCCTCCCCCATTTAGAGACATGCCGTGATGTGCTTTGCCCTGGCAGTTCGACGTGTGTCGTAGACCAGACCAACAACGCCTACTGCGTCACTTGCATCCGCGTGTGTCCCGAGGTGACGTCACCCGACCAGTACCTGTGCGGCAATGACGGCATCATCTACGCCAGCGCCTGCCACTTACGGAGAGCCACGTGCCTGCAGGGCAAATCCATCGGCGTGGCCTACGAGGGCAAATGCATAAGTGAGTGACACGGTGGAAAAGCACTAAAGTTTCGAGGATTTAAGCTGATTTAAGCGCCAACATTCCAAACCAGTCCTGACCTTACTTACTCCCAGGACAATGGCTTGCAATTATTATTTTGCAAAGAAAAGTCGTGGGTGTCTAATTGCTTGCAGATGTTGGCCACATCAGCCTGTCTCTCTTATTAAAATCGAGTGTAACTCATTTTTTTGTGTGTGCAACCTCTACCTCCCGAGCGCTCTTAAACAACAAGCATGCTCGTCTCCTCTGCCTCATGTGATGTAGATCCAAAACAAAGCATCTGTTTTCTGTTTTTGCGGTTCCCGCGGTGTTTTTATTATTATTTTTTTCTTCATGCAGAGGCCAAATCGTGCGATGATATCAAGTGCAACGGAGGGAAGAAGTGTCTGTGGGACGAGCGATTGGGACGCGGCCGGTGCGCGCTCTGCCACGACGAGACATGTCCCGAGAGTCGCGCGGACGAGGCGGTGTGCGCGAGCGACAACACCTCGTACCCGAGCACGTGCGCCATGAAGCAGGCTGCATGCGCCATGGGCAAGCTGCTGGAGGTTAAGCATTCGGGATCATGCAACTGTAAGTAACGCCTACCAGCTACAACAACAACAACTCAACAACAGCAACAACATCAACAACAACAACAACAAAAAAGACAATCTAATGCCACCATCACACCCTTCCAGCATCAATTCCCTTGTTTTCTTCCTGTGTAAAAATGCATTGCATCCCAACCCCAGTGTCCAGATCTGAGAGAGGACTCAACATCGGAAGGGCATGACTGGCTTTATTCAGTTACTCATTGATGAAAATTGTGTAAACTCACTGAAGAGTAGCTACTAATTCATACAGCTAATAATAACATACGAGCTGACTTTTTTTTTTTTTGCAAAGATAACACACTGTAACTTTTGAGCCCCATTCAACTTTGCCATCATTTACCCAAACAGGCTGCCTATTTTTTATTTTTATTTTTTCATTTTTTTTATTTTATTCAATTATTTCATTGCTTTTAATGTAGAAAAAGAGAAGGTACTATACACCACACCAAACCAAACCAGCTTGTAAATGCCATCATGCTAATTTCATGATAATCATGTGACTCTTTTCTTATTATAATTGTCTGTTGTCTTTTTTTGTTGCTTTCTTTCTTTCTTTCTTTCTATTGCTTTTGGCTGTAATCAATCATCAATCAAAATGCACTATGTCGCCATGACATATAACATCTATGCCAATCTGTACGAGGGTCAGAAAACAGGAGACAGTAGCATCCATTCATAAGGTGGTTGTAACATTGGTGCCGGTGCTTAACTCTTAAATTAAGTGAATTTTTTTTTCTCCTTTTCCTCGACTACCTATTTGAAGGAATACAACCGTCAAAGTGAATTAATGTAACATTCCAGTTAATCAGTCGATCAACCAGTCAATCAATCAATCAATCAACCGACTTTACAATCACCTTATGGAACCTGCAGCGTCTGACTTATTTCTATTTTATAACTGTTTGTGTCTAAGTAGCTTTTTTTTTTTTTTAATGTCTTGTCTCACTAGGATTATACAGAGGGCTTGGAACCTGAGAAACACTCGACTAACTTGTCAACCATTAAGAAAGTCTGTAACATTTTTTTAGAACATCCCATAAGGTTCCAAATCCTTATAATGGACTGCATATTTGTTTTTCGTTTTATTTTTCCGTTGCTTTGTCCGTGTATTTTTCTTTTCCTTTCAATTTCCCATTGTAAAGAATTCCTTAGAATGATATACCTCAAAAGTGTGACTGGTTTGCAGAGGTCAGTCTAGAGCACGGGACGGGTGTCAGAAATGGAAAAATAATACCCGATAAGAGCCAATCCTATAACACAAGAGCACTTTTTTGTTTTGTCCTCTTACAGGAATCTGCGAAATTAGAGCTCAGCCCCCAATGGCGCCCCCACACTCCCCCCCGCACCCAACTTCAATGACTACATAAAGCTTCTTGCCTTAATTAATTTTGAGGGCAGAATTGCATTGTGGCCTAAACACATACGAACACACATATACAAAAACAACTTAGAACACTGAAGAAAAAAAAACAAAAAAAGACAAAGCATTCACTTAGATTCTGCGCTGTTGTGGTCTTTATTCATACAACAGCTACCGTATATTCTCCCATATAGCCATCACGGAAGACCAGGAGGAGGACACCCATGATGAGGATGAGGATGATGATGAGGATGATGATGGAGATGATGAAGACCAGGACAACATGGCTTACGTCCATTTATCACCAACACTGGACGGATAAACGGCCATCACCCTGGGGGAAAAGGTCCTGTGGCAAGGAAAACCATGTCCACACTGTACAAATGTGTATGCTAATTTATTTTTTAAGGGAAAAAAAAAGGAAGTATACATATAGTTCAGTCTGATAAATGTTTATTTATGCAGTGTTTCATAATTTATACCTTTACAATGTCTGACGTACTATCTTGTTACGATCATGTTATTTTTGTGTTCACTCGGTTTTATTATTATTATTATAATTATTATTATTATGAACTATATTTGTCCAAAGAGAAGCAGTGTTATTTATTGTGAACGCTATAGAGTGTAAAGTGTGCAAGTCTTCTGCAAATTGTAAATTGCATTCCCCTTGCTGTAAAAATCCGCTTATCGCTTATCTGTTCTACTATCATAGATGTTTATTTCACACGTATCTGCATGTCAGCCTGTGTGTTTATTTATTGGAAAGAAAAAAAAAGAAAAAAAATGTCACTCTTTAATGTAAAATTACGTTTTTGGTTTTGTTTGCTCTTCAATTTGACCAAAATGGATTTTCCTCATCATTTCACTATACAGTGCAAAAACTTTGATTTCAATCATGAGCCAGTTCTCAAGACAAAAAAAAAAAAATGTCTTTCATGATTTTGGTGTTGTTTCTTAGTTTTGTGTTTTTCAGTTATTCAACATTGTCTGATCTCATTGTAAGCAAAAAGGAAAAAAAAAAAAGTGCCACTAACACATTTCTGATTTCATGGCCGATGTTCTTCTCTGTAAAACCTATGATGTAGGGCTTTGTACCAACATATTGAACAGTACCACTTCTTATTGTTTATCATTTTTAAAGTAATTTTTTTTTCTGACATCACAAGATAGTTAAAATATATAGTTTTGTATTTTTTTAAATGTAAATGTCATATGTATATACAAAGTTTGATGGTATTTGTACAGATATGAAGAGTGAAACAATAAAAAAAATTAAATGAATGTGATTTTATCACTGAGGTTGAGGTCTTTATTTTGAATTAGTTTTTTTTTGCTTCGGTAAAGTGATGTAATAAGAATTTAGTATGAAGTTTAGCCACTAAACATGGTTTAATGGTATAAAAGCATTCCTGGACAAAAATCACACTAGTTTAATTAACGTTATACGCAGATCCAAAATTATTGGCACCCCTCATGCTATAGATAACATTCAATTTATAACAACTTAAACTTCTTAAAAAACTTTTTAAAAAATTACTACAATTTCTCCAACATCCTTACTCAGTAAGGCTCAGTAAGACTTTATCCCTGTCAGGGTCTAAATGGATCTGGGCCCATATTCACAAAGCATGACATTTGCTTAGAATTTCCCCTTAAATTTAAGAGTAAATCTTAGTAAAGTTAAAATGATTCATGAAACATCTTAGCCCTAAAAACAGTTCCTAAGGTTCCTAATAGTTAAGAGTAGAGAGAAGGACTTTTAATAGGCTTAAGAATTTCTATTCTCCAACATTGAAACGTAAGCATAAAGCTAAAAGTAAACACTGCTCTTCTGTCCAGTTTGGTTTTCTTGTTGTTTTACTCCTTTCCATCTCTCTTGGATTGTTCTAATAAAAAATTAAGATATTTAGCCTATAACAGAAACTCTGCATAAAGTAGCCTGCATTCATGGTTATACAATTTTTTGTATACAAACATTATGATTTCACTGTCTATTGTATTATCATATATTAAATTTTCACAGAGAGACAATTTTAAGACCTTTACAGATCAAAGATTTGTTTTTATCAAACAATCGCAGTTCTTGAATTTCTGCATCATCCCTAGCAACGGGGTCAACCACACCTACTCACTAACAACTCACTAACAGGTTTTTGTACTTTCCTTACTCAGAGCTGCTCTGAGAAGTTTCCTAAATCACTTTAAGTCTAGGACTCCCAATTAGGACTTTTTAAGCTAAGATAGGAGCTCTCTCAGAGAATTCTAATAAAAAAAATAAAATGAATGTGACTTTATCACTGAGGTTGAGGTCTCTATTTTGAATTAGTTTTTTTTTTAGCTTCGGTAAAGTGATGTAACATGGTTTAATGGCATAAAAGCACTGTATTCACAAACCTTTGTGAATACAGGCTCTGGTGTCTATCCCACGTGGGCATCAGTGCAACATAGGGCACCATAAATGCACTCATTTACACCTAAAAGCAATTTATAGTAGTTGCAATAAACTGTATCATGGTGCCACTCTCATGAGAACTTTAATCATTATAAAAATCAGGCAAAATGATTATGCTTGTTTTATTTTTTAACAACATTTCCAGAAATCCTGCTGTTATTTTTAACCAAACACATGACATCCGTAAATTATTCATCACCATGAGGTAAATAAACCAAGAACAAGTATATATTATATTTATTTATTTATATATAAATAAATATATATTTATCTTTAAACAAAAAAGTTCCATTGTGAACAATAAAGTCAAAGAGCATATCATCCCAATGCACAGCAAGTGATTTCCTGAAGGACAAACAGAACAGCCCAAAGGTCATAGGTTTAGAATTAACTATAAAAATTATCTCTTTAACTTGCAGCTGTTTGGAGGAGTTGCACAAAATATGACTTTTCTGAGAGCATCGCAAGAAACTTTTGACTCAAAGGCAACTTTTTGGCCAGGAACACTGTTGTGACAAAAGGCCATATATATAAAGAAAAACCCTTGACCTGCTGTAAAATATAGCACTGGATTATTAATTAATACAGGACACGATTATCTTATTTTATGGGGGTGCAATATTCTTTAAACAAGTGTTTTTTTATTTATTTATTTTTTACTAAAGATAATTGAGATTGGAAACACTTCCCTGGTGGCACGAGAAGTGTGTCCCCTCCCAGTTCTTAGGTCCCCAGTTCATATCCTGTAGCCTCTATGGCTTCCACTGAGTTCTCCAGTTTCCTCCTACTTTCCAAAAATAAGGCAGCAGGTGTGTTGGCTACACTGAATTGCCCTTAGGTGTCTGTGTGAATGTGAGTGCATGTGGTTCCCTGTCATGGACTTGCATCTGATCCAGAGCGTATCGAACCCTTACAACACACAGGGTTCCTAGGAAAGTCTGCAGACCCTCCGCCACCATGACTGAAACAAGAGGTAACTGAAGATAAATGAGTAAAGAAAAGCTGGAAAATATATTTTGTTTAAATGAGAACCAAAAAAAATAAATACCCAACAACAATTAAGTCATACATCTTAAAGCTCAACATGTAATTTGTATGTGATTCAATTTATAGCCTCTTCCGCTCACTACCAAGCTTCTAGCGTTAAGTGTACACTGTGTACAAGTTTAAAGATGTTTCAAATTAGCAAAAGGA
This sequence comes from Platyallabes tihoni, assembly GCA_030068045.1. Taxonomy (NCBI): domain Eukaryota; kingdom Metazoa; phylum Chordata; class Actinopteri; order Siluriformes; family Clariidae; genus Platyallabes; species Platyallabes tihoni. The sequence goes on along the minus strand of JAQQZS010000014.1, from coordinate 15,398,398 downwards.
AGGATGTAATAAATCTCTGGAATTGTTTGGAACTCGGGACTCGCGTTAGCAAGTTTCAGTTATTTAAAAAAAAGTGTACAGTGTGGTTCAGAAGTTCTGTCAGAATCAGGACTTTCCTGTTTTGTTATACAGTATGTGCAAGTTTCCTTGTAAAGCCAGGAGAGGGCAAATCTCAATAAATTTTAATAGACATGACTGAAAACACAAGTCTTTATTACTGTAGGAAGCTTTATTAGAATTCTGTAAATTTACATTTTATAATATTTGTTACAGAAAAAAAATGAAGATAATGAACAGATCTAAACAATCTGACTGATCGTCTATTTGGCGGACCTTCGAGTCCTTTTGTCCCAGGAGAAGTTTGCACCATATGACTTCACTCTCGGATTGGGCGTTCTCTTCTCCGTTATATCGTAACTCCATCCTGGAGAAACAAACACAACAGTGAAGAAGTGACCACGCATATTTTAAGTTGTAGAACTGGACATTTGCTCAAGATTGATTCAGAATGTACATTCTCATCTTGATTTAAAACTCATGATATAGCTGAAATAGATCACATACCATTCTTCTCAGCGAATGCGACTGCATCCTCTTTAGTGCTGAATGTAAGGACCATGTTGGACAGTGGGTCAGCCCTGAAGAACATAAAATCAACTGAATTAAAAAAAAAATAATAATAATAATAATTTTTTTTAAAAATCCCAAAAAATGTCTACAAGTCTAAAAGCTTGCAAACATAGCACCTCTAAATTTACGCTTAAAATGGGTTCAATTGAAATATGAATACATGCTAGGAATAAATCCAGAACATAAGGCAAAAAGACAATCTGAAGGAACCGATGAATCTTGGAGTCTCCAGAGCAGACTGGAAGAAGGCAGTCTTCTACATCTAGCTGTAATAAAGATGTAAAATAAGATGCAGCTGTTGGGGTTACTGATACTACAACTGAGAAAACAGTAAAAACTGTTCTGAGTTTGTGAAAAAGTTGGACTTGGTTATAAAGTGTGGACATACAAGTTAATCAAGAATACCCATACACTGCCTGGGTGACCAAAAAATTGATGAAAATCGCACACTGCAAGATTTCATTGACTGTCTTTAGCGTTGACTACAGTGCACAGTGGGGTGGCAAATTTGTGTGTGAAAACTCATGCTCCCAGAACTACACATTCAATCATGGAATATGCCGGTTCCATCACGCCGACCACTCTGGAATAGTCTCAATCTGGACTCATCATGACATCAGACCATGAACTATTTCAACTACTCCAAAGTCCAATCTTTATGCTCTCTAGCAAATTTCAGCATTTATTATTATAATTTTTTTATTTTTTATTATTAGTCTCACTAATAAGTGGTTTTCTTATGGCTAAACAGCTCTTTACCCCAATTCTGTGAGTTCTCATCATATTGTGCACATGAAATGCTCTTACTTTCACTATATATAGACCTGATTTTTATAGTCAGTTCCCCATGTATCTTTTCTAAGCATTTATGTCAACGCCATTTATCATTCTGAAGTTGGAGTTTTAGCATGGTCCTTTAATAAAACGCTGGACAGTTCTTAACACAACTGCAGTAATTTGTACCTGTTGCAGGCCAATCATTTGTGCCTTCTGAAGTTCTGGGGATTTTTTCTTATGTTTTGGTTTGTTGCCAGGCAGTGTATAATTATTAATATCTTAACTAGCATCCACATTCATGTTCAAATGATAGTATCCCCTCTTTTATACAACCTCGAATACAACCTCAGATGAGCAAAAACATATAATTTTCTTTCATCGTGCTATTATTTAACAAAAATGAAGCCCAAAAAAACCCCACAAAAAACATGGGGCAAAACCAAGACCCTCCATTATTCAAAAGCTTTTAGCAGCAATAACTTGAAGTAATCATTTCCGTGATGACTTTCTCAGCCTCTTACAGTTCTCTTTACAACATTGCTTCAGTTCATTGAGATTTTTGGCCATTTGTTTATGCGCAGCTCTCTTAAGGTCCTGCCACAGCATTTCAGTTGGGTTAATGTCTGGACTTTGACCAGGCCATTTCAATACCCTGAATGCTTTTACCTTTCAGCCATTCTGATGTAGATTTCCTTGTGTTCTTTGGATTAATTATCCTGCTACATGACCCTACTTCGGCCAAGTTTTACCTGTCAGACAGACGGCCTAACATTTGCCTCTGGAACACTCTGGTACACAGAGGAGTTCATGGTCAACTCAATGACTGCAAAACAAACCCAAATCATCACGCCTCCACTGCTGTGCTTGACAGGAGATACAAGGTGTTTCTGCTGAAATGCTGTTTTTCCCAACTATGGTGCTGGAGATTAAGGACAAACACTCCAAATTGGTCCTTCTGTCTATAGGACATTGTTCCAGAAATCTTATGGTTTGTTCAGATGCAGTTTTACAAACCTCAGTCAAGCTTCTGTTTTCTTTTTAGACTGAAGAGGTTTCTCCTTGCAACACTTCTAAGCAAACTGTACTTGTTCAGTCTTCTTCTAATTGTGCTGTCATGACCTTTAACATTTAACATGCACAATGAGTCCTGTAGGGTCTGAGATGCTGAGATTTTTGTATTTATCTAAACATCGTGTGGTCTGGCCTTTTTTTATTCTTTCTTACTGTAGAACACTGAACTCCTTTTGCAATTTTTTTATAACACTTTCCAGCAACAAGTGCTTCTCAAAGACCATTGGTTGCCTTTTGACATTGTGTTAACATACACCTGAATGTGCCTTGAACTGTCAAAACTTCTGCTTTAATAGAGGTCTGCACCCCTGCTGATGATCAGTAAATAAAGTGCTAATGATTAACAGAACCCCTTAAATCTTTTGTCTAAAGGACAAAGGGGGTACTTAGTATCGTTCGCTCATGTTTTTTTTTTCTTTTTGACTTCATTTTGGTTTCATTTCACTTGTCGCTGTTCATCTGAGGTTGTAGTTGCCTAATACTAAGACCTGCTGCAATCAGATGATTTTTATTATGTTCTTACACAAAAACACTCAAATAAAAGAGCGGGTACTGAATTTTCAACATGACTGTAATGAAGAGACATCTGTGATACTGAATAGAAAATATTCTGTTTACATATTTATACCTGTGCATGAAATTGTGTGTGAACACTTTTTACCAAAAAAAAAAAAAAAAAAAAGAAGCCTAAAAAATTTTTTAAAAAAGTTTTATAAATTGTATAAAAAATCTTTTTACTTGAGAAGAGTGAGTAGATTTTAAAGGAGAGATATGAACTTACGTAGAGGACCAGCCCATCAGAGGATTCTCCCATCGTTCACGTGTATCAAAATCCATCTTCCACTTCTTGGTGTTTTGGACACCCGACTGCATGGCATTGCGAGCAGACACAAAGATGCGCACTTTCCGAGTCTTGATGTGCTCCTCGGGAACACCGGTTATGGTTGTGATGTCCTGAATAAAAAGAGAAAGAGAGAGAGAGAGACATAGACATAAATCATAGGTTCATACTCCCTTTTTTTTCCCCCCTGAAGGTAAACATGATTGGGAAAACACCCCATAGTCTATGTTTGGTGAAATGAGATTTGAAGCTCATGGTACGCAGCCAAGAAGAGCAGGGGAAAAAAAGCAGCAGCATTAAAGAGCTTGGCACGCCTCACACTTACACCTAAAGGGCATAAAAGCCCAAATATTTCCTTTTGAATGTAGATGCGCACGTTGTCTAGACAAGCTAATTTCTCACACTTGAAATGCTGCGAGACGGCCTATTGTGATTTTTTTTTTTTTCTTTTTCACCACAGGGCTTCAGTCACAGGCCAGAAACCTGTGCTTTAAGGTGTGAAGAGTGATGAGAAAACACTTCCTAGCAAACAAAAACAGCTCTTCATTTGTGAAAAGAAACAAATTAAATTATTTATGTGTATAATAAATATCATAAATTCTTGATGTAACCAAAAATTATTATCTTTTTTTATTTAGTACAATTTTATGACTTGTGGTTTCACTCCTTGACATGTCATTGATGTGGGGATGTGGGGGGAAAAGGGGATTTTTTTTTTTTTGGAGTCAAACCAAAAAGAAATCCTTAAACAGATCCTATTAAAACACTAATAAGTACACTTATTAAAGACTAACTGGCAGTGTTTATGAGTAACAGAATTCTGCTAAAAGATTGAGAGCTGAGTTTTTTCGAGGAATTAGACCGTGAGTTTTGGGGAAAGTCAGCAACACACACACACACACACACACACACACACACACACACACACACACACACAGCATGCTACCGGTAACCACCCAAGGTTCCAAGCCTCAGAATCAGCTCCCTTTTCAGGTCTCCTTCACACACTTCAATGGCCATTACAACTTCAAAGAATCAAATTTTGATCAGCGGCCGTCATCTGCCCGTCGTCGGTTCACTGTAAAAGCAGCTCTTTAGAGCTTGAACTGTGGACAAAGAGACACTCGCAAATCGGTGTATAGCGCATGGTGCATAACATTTAGACAGTCTGAATAATAGATGGGCAAATACAGCACCATAAAACCTCATTCATGTAGTCAGACAGGTTGGAAGTGTAACATATACGGTCATAAAAAATAATTTTAAATATAAACATAATTTAATAACTTTTTTTTTTAATCCTCTGGGCATTTTGGCTTCTAAAATGAAAAGCAAATATAATAAAGAATGCCAAAATAAATAAACAAAATTGAGTTTCTCAATAAACTGATTTCAGTAGTTACTAACCATAAAAGTAATCATGGGGGAACAAAATAAATAAATAAATAAATAAAAAAAAAAATGGAAAAGATTACATCATAATGCAATCAGAGTGCATTCTTGTGAATAAGCTCAAAATGTTCACTTATTTCACAGCACATTTACGTTTTAATTCAAGGTCTATAGTGACTTATTTTCTTATTTATCGTGCGCTCACGTTACAATGATTTTCTGCAGAAAAACTAAAGAGAAGTAAAATATCCAGAATCTGACAAACAGTTGACAGGCCATTCCTAACACTGAGATAAGCATTTATATATTTGCATAAACTGCTGATGAGAAGAGTACCGTACAGAACAACGAACCCATTTTTAAATGCACAAATGAAGGTGCATTGAAAAAAAGACACTTCACTGCCCCTGCGATGTACCAAAAAAAAAAAAAATAGAAAAAAAAAGTGGAGTCTAGACGTTTATGCCTGCATACATTAGGGCAACAAAAACTAGCAGGGTGATCCTCGCAACAGACGAGAGCACAATGGCCCGAGCACAAAGCAGGAGACGGCGGCTTAAATATGGTGCTTCTTAGGAAAGAGAAAAAGGGGACAAAAAATTGTGTGCAAAAAAAAAAAAAAAAGAACCACAAAAGGGGGAAACGTTGTACGTTTCTCCAGCCATGTACAGGAAGCAAAATGAGAACTATGAAGTTTGACACTATTCACGGGGCCCTACAATCCCTGGTATGCAGACAGAATGCCAGGCTTAAGAGCGGGGGAGGAAAGCTGGCAAAGTGTTCATGACATAAAAGCGTGTCTATATTTCTGACACTTCGGCGAATAAAGCGCATGGAAGCCCTTTCACACCAGAGACCAAGGGGGAAAAGCCGGAGAAGGATGAGAGGAAAAGCATGTCGGCTACCTTGAATGTAAATGAAAGAAAAATGTGTGAACCCAGGTAGAGCCCGGCTCTTATTGGATGTCTAGACTATCATGTTCTGAGAAATAGTTGTACAAGCGTTAGTGCATCGACATTTGTGAAGATCTAGCTACGTAGAGTTTGGCGGTTTCCAAAAAATTATACTGTAATCAACCACTTGTACTTCATCTTCTAACAAAGTTGTGATGCTGAAGGTCACTGAGTGGTGGACAAATAAAACTGATGGCATGTTTTTTGAACTAGTGCTCATGCCACCTCGCAGGGCAGCAAGACCGTCACCAGTCAAAAGTTTGGACACACCTAGTTCCATTTCTGATTTCTGTTTCTTTCCACATTGTAAAACAATGCTGAATACAATCCAAAATATACAATAATCTCTTTCGATATTGAGGTGAATCTGCTACTTATGCTCTGTAAAGCCTTCATAATGACTCTATTCTAAGGTGCTGTTTGTTATTTGGTGATTTTTGAGGCTGGTAACTCTAAATGAACTTCTCCTTTGCAGCAGAGGTTAAGTTTTGGTCTTGCTTACCTAGGAGGATCTTTATGAGAACCAGTGCCTAATGGGTTTTTGCAAAGGCACTCTTACATAACGCAAATAGAATTAAAATTGCACAATTTAGTTAATCTATTTTTATTTGTCAGAAAGGACTTTGGAAAAATAGTAACCCTGCCGTCTAGAGCAAATCATGCGAACAATAGTCCTACTGTTAAATAAGGGACATTTCAAGGATATTACAAAATAAATAAAGAAACATTGTTTGCACTATTTTCTGGCACTATTATTTTTTGAGAGACTTGATGAGCACTGTGCTTTTGTAGCACTGAATCCCACTTCAAGCTGACAGAAGTCAACTCGCGATATTGTTCTCAACTCAGCAAAAAGTTCTGAGTTACATTTGAAACTGCCCTCTTCCTCATACTGTACATGAGCTCACATACCCCAGCGATTGGCCAGCGTCGTCATGCTTGACAGGGAGTAGAGTAAACAGTACCATCATCAAATTCAGAACGCGGTCAGTCAGATGCCTGTGCCATCATTAAGATTCAAACTCTCTTGATAGCATGAGCACTTTTCTGTTGAGTCTCTAAAATTAATAAGAATTTATCAAGACATTGTTGAAACTGACCGAACAAAAAATATGAAGGTGCAGAAACATTACCCATACCTGTTGTTCCATTATGCTTTTTGTACGCCATAACTGGATAACTTGAATTTGGGAATTTTCAATAAGCTTTACGACTCAATTTTACCAAAAGGACTAACGTTCTAAATATGTACTGATGCACTAGTGTTCTAACTTTCCAACAACTCTTAGTTTAAAATACTGCTCTTAAAAAATGCTCCGTCTCTCATCAAAAAGGTATTTGGTGAAGCATATGTTTTGCAGTTCAGAAGAGCTTTGTGTTTTGGACACGCTCAGTTGCTGTGGGAACCCCCCCACGGAGGAGCTTCAGTCATCCCCGACACTCAGGTAAATAGCTCCCTTGCCCACGAAGTGAGTGAACTACAGTTTATACAGCTGCCTTTGAGACGAGTGCTCTGGAGCACCACACATGCAGCAGGAGCTGCGGCACGACCGCATGAGGCTGATGGCAATCGCAGGCCCATGTGCGCCGGCTTGGGAATCGGACTTGTGAAGCTGTGCATGTGGCGATGACCTGGGGCTCTGGAGTCGGAAAAAAAAATTTATTATAATATATGAGAACGTAGATGGTAAAGCATTCCCATCAGATAGAGGTGGAACCTTTCATGCCTTTCCCAGGTGTAATTTGATTAGCATTCAGATGAATGATTCCACACAACTTAAATGTGTAACACACCCCACCGGCATTCCCACAGACGAGGGGAAAGAAAAAAAAAATCGCGGAAGTTAAATTCACCTTGAACGGAACGTAGTCTTGGAAAAAAAACTGAATTAAAATGAATAACACTTCACCGTCGGCACAAAAAAAAAAAAAAAAAAAGGCTGGAAATTTACCAGAAGGCTCCTAATGAGAAGTGAATAAATTATCACAAACGCATTGAGCTTGGCATGAAGGAAAACTCTTGTGTGTGTGTGTTTTTTTAAGCATTTGTTTTATCCCATGCCAGACTGTGGAAATAATACCTGGCTATTACATGAACACTTTGCCCTTGTTTATCACCTGGGGAAGATCATTTCCTGTTATTAATCTAAGGGTGGGTACTCGTCCAAAAAAAAAGAAAAAAAAAAAAAAAAAAGGATGAATGAATCTTAAAAAAAAAAAAAAAAAAAAAACCTCTGCTCATTTAACCAGCGTAAACAGCCCTGAGGGATGTGTTCGTTTCTTAGATTTGCTTAAATCTCAGAAATCGCAACGAGATCAGGTTTATAATGGTGCAGAGACGCACGCCAATAAGCGAAGAGAAGGACGAAATCAAACACGAATTAAAGCCTTCACAATCGGACACATTGTGTGCACACTTGAAAAGTGAGCTTTCAGCACCCATAAAATCAGGATGTTATTGGATGGGGATTGACCTCTCTCAGACATGTTGACAGATTTCATCAGTAGGTCGTATATTGTTAAGTCGACGAGCGTTAGACTTCCAAGTAGGAAGCCAAACCTGACCCTTAACCTCCACGGCCGAGTTGTGTCTGCGTCGGCTGTTGCGCAACGCGTCCCGGTTGGCCATCTTTTGAAGTGAGAGGGCCGCGCTAATAACGGATCGGACGTACGGGGTCACTAATAGAAACAAACAACATGTACTACTTGTGCGAGTGAAAGGAGGCACCGAGGGTCAAACCTATTCTCACGTTACACCGAGCAGTCTGGGTGGGGCAGACTGTGTGTGTGGGAAGAGGCATTTCCGCATGCAATTAGCCACATGCCACCTGTTTGTTTGGAGGCAACATGCATGGAAAAAAAAAGCTCGGCGTGTCTTGTTGAAACAGAGCTCCTTTTTAAGTGTCACTCGCAAGCCATCTGGCTCGTTTGCACTTTTTGGGACAGAACACATTCACTGCGACATTATGTGGCGAAATGGTACCATATGTGTGCGTCGATATTTAACAAGAGCATGAAAATGACCTTACACACCAGGAGCATCACAGCTTTCAGCTGAAGGCGATAATGACGGATATGCGAAGACGGAATAGTCAATTACAGGCACGCTCACCCGGTCAAAAAAAATATAAAAGGAAAGTTTGTAAAACGTAGCTCAGGAACTGACAAACAAAACTGAAATGGCGTGTAGAAGTATTTGCTTTAGGGAGTAAGTATTCTTTGTATTTCAGAAATAAATCCGAACACTTACAGAGCAAATTCAGATCACTACCTGGCCATGTAGACAGATGAACGGAGTACAACAGGCTTAAACAGGAACGTCACTGCTATAAAAATAAATAAATTAAAAAATCTGATTAATTGTAAACTTCTGTCAACATTGTTGAGCTGTAAAGCCATGTCTGAGCGGAACGAAACCTGAACGCGTGCATTGAAACTTTGCGTGCGGGCATGATGACTCGGGTGTATCTGCACTCTTTCCAGACATGCGAGAGCAGTGTAATTATTTCATGTGTGCGCATACCAATTTGTGCCGGAGCAAAAAGGCATTTGAGCATTTAAAAAAAAAAAAAAGTGGAAACATGGAAACGCAAACCCTTTAAAGTTGTGTATAAAAGTGATAAAACTTCTCTTTTTAGGTGTAAATTGCAGCAGATAACGAAAAATCGTACATAATGGTGTAATGGTGTGTGTGTTAGTGTTCTGGGAGGGTGGGTTGTGTAAAAGGGAAATTTGTAACTGTTCAATTCTGCTCTTCCATCACAAAAACATATATATATTTGTTATATTAAATATATATATATATATATATATATATATATATATATATATATATATATAAACACGCACACAAATATAAAATTGT
>JAQQZS010000014.1:15341017-15355173 GCA_030068045.1 Platyallabes tihoni | reverse complement strand
ACCCACCAAGCACGGGGAGAACATGCAAACTCCATGCACACAGAGACGGGAATCGAACCCAGACCCTGGAGGTGCAACGCGACAGTGCTATCCACTACACCACCATGCCGCCCGGTAAGATTTCTAATGACAAAAATATATTTTCTATTTTAAGGGCACTTTATCACAATGTTTTTTTTTTTTATTAGTTTTATTATTATTATTATTATTAGAAGAGCCGTGCTAGAAAAATATGTAATGAGACAAGGACTCACCTGTTTTGAATCCTTGCTAGCTAATATAGATAATTCTACAGGGTTCGGTTTGTGATTGAAACAAATGAAACTTATCTCATGATATTTTTTATTGAAATATGCCATCGACATGATTACACTTATTTTAGATTAGCCCGTCGATTGATATACATTTTAAGAGCAGGACATCACTTGTTAGGTTAGGTCAATTCCTACGGTCAAGTCCTTTAAGAGAACTTATTTAAGGATGCAGGTGCAAAGTGTTGGGGCGAGTTTATTATGTTATCCAATGAAACAATTGCAATTCAAAGCCTCAGGTTTGTCTCACATGATGATGTTAAATGATGTACTGGGGCTCCTGAAACAGTGAAACAATAAACCTGTCTGTAGGCGTATGCAGGGAAGCCCATACAGTCTTGGGATCCCAAAGTTGGCCCATGGGAAAACAGACACTTGGCAGCTCTAATACATTTTACTTGCTAGCAATGTGGTGGCTCCGTGTACTCCGGTTCTTCCCACAGTTCAAAAACATGCAGATTAAGCCGTAATGTGTGAATGATAGTGTGTATGTTTTGGTACCTCGTCCAGGATGTACCATGCCTCGCACCCTAAGTATCCTGGGATACCCCCCACCCACCCGCGACTCTGTACACTGGATAAAGTAAGTGAGTGAGTGATAGAAATGTAGGTAAACCCTTGCAAGCACCTACAAGCAACTTATTCGTGACAAACATTTTTAAGTATAAAAACCCACTTAAGGTCTAGTTCATTTAAATCAGCATTTTTGTCGGGAACCAAGAACTCGTGACAACATTTAGGAGATCAGGAGGATAATACGGAAGATTTATCAGTGGACTAATTGTAGCAAAACTGATCACAATTCTGAGGAGGATGATCAGAAAGTATCAGAATATTAGATATTAAGTTGCATTAAGTTGATTTAAGTTATGCATATTTTCAGATTCCTGGTTCAATAAACATCATTTAAATTATATTTTGCATATGTTTACTCTGTCACATAAGTATTTTTCAATTGTCTTGCTGCATTTGAAAGATTTCAACACATGCACTATGTTATAAACAAGGCACAGGCCATTTAAAATAGAAAAGTATTTCTTATTTTATTATGAAATTGACAACTTATTCATGGTTTATTCTTGCCTCACATCCAGTGCTCTCAGGATAGAGACCAGATCCACTACCCTTACAGCATTTGGCAAATACGCTTATCCTGAACGACTCACATTTTTATCTCATTAGAAATATGAGCAGTTGAGGGTTAGGGGCCTTGCTCAAGGGCCCCACAGTGGCACAACTTGGTGGTTTGAACCTGAAACTGTATTCCATTTGCTTAACCACGGAGCTACCCCTGACCCTAATGAACTTATAAGGTATGTATGACGGGTCACATTCATGTTAAAGAATAACACTATGTAGCATATCTAAGGGCAAGGTTTGAGGTGACATAAATGTCCCCCTGACTTTCCCATTGCACCAGCCACCAAAAGAATCATCACTAAAACTATAAATATGGAAGGGATGCAGCAGGAGCCGTTATTGAACGGAGCTGTTTTCAGTCTCTAAGAAGCTGAAACATGATGAGCCATTCTACCATGCTCCTGGAGATGTTCAACATACAATCAGCAACGATTAGGTTGGACGTCTGTAAGTCCAGACCTGCAAAGCATGTCAGGGATCAGGTGTCTTGGATAAACGGGTGCCTCAGATGTCTTTTGGTCACTGTGGATGATTCAGTTATAAATAACCGAACTCATTATTTTACTTTGTTTGTTTTTGCATCTCCAGAGTTTGTGGTTCTTTCTAACATGTACATGTATGGCAGACCAGGAAAATACGTGCTCAACCTGTGTTGAATTGTACTATTTTGGGAGAGTTCGAACGAAGAAAAAAGACAACAATTTGTCTAGTCAAATATTCGGTACTTAGTCTGCATACAAACAAGAATAAAAAAAAGGACTGCTGCATGTACGTGAATATACTGCACCATTGGTCTTTTTTCACTGGAAGACTAACTAAAGAGAAGAGACAGACCGGATTCCCAGCATTTGATCCTTATGACTCAGCAGTGGAATTGGGAGGTCAGGTCAGATGTGAATGAGCTTTCAGAAGTCTCATCTTGGCCTGTAGCGGCCAGTCTCCTGACCTCGCCTGCTGGTTAGACAATAGGGAGGATGGTCACAATGTGAGCCCGGTTTTTTAAATGGAGGCACGGCACTGAAAAGAAACTGCAGACTGAATGGTGTCTCATCCCGTGGTGGTGAGGACTCATAGGGGTCAAGGTTCACCTACATCTGACAGAGACGTGTGGGAAAAGCCAGGCAGGATGCCCACACATCTTGCCCACTACCCCACACCCATGTAGATCTAATCCTATGATCGGCCATCAAGTGGCCCTGCGTTACAAAAGGGTGGGGACATCGTTTGCAAGCGGGACGACCTAGAGAAAAGCACAAAGAATCACAAAGACGTTGGAGTAACTTCACATATCATGCTTTCAGTTGTCAAAGGGTAGTCAATACATGCGGGTGGAACCTGAAAGGAGCATAATGAGTGCAATTTAGGCTTAAATACTTTTCATTTCTTGTTTTATTTGAAGAGAGTGAATTTTGTCTCTTAAGCGGTGCAGTCCTAGATTGTCTAGTGTGTCACACCTATGCCTTATTAACAAGGCAACGTTAATATGTCATGTGACTGAAATTAGAGCTATACTATGTAACATAACTACATAACACTCCGGCTTAATAGAGGAAATGTTGGGCTCTGGCACAGCAGTGAGGAAAAGGCCCTAAATCTATGACCTTGCATCCAAGTTTCCTTATGTGATAAGTGACACAAGAGCCAAGGGCTTTCCGGGTTCACCCATCTTACAATGGAACTTCTCCCGCCACTTCCATTTTGAAGTCCTTCCAAAGGGGAATGTGATAGCCAGACAAAGCCCAGATCCATCAAACCACATGCAAAATGCATGTTGTCTCAACCAGATAGGCTAGGGACCACGGCATGCTCAAGAAAGGTCTGTCTGTCCTCCATGGGTGTGTAGAGGTGATGCTTACAAAACTGACATGCCTATACGTCTGGTTTTATTTATTAAAAAAAAAAAATTTTCATCTGTTTTCACATGCTTAGGAAGATGTGCATATTGATGATGACCAGCGATTCTTGCACGGTCACAGTTTTCCGATAAATATGGCCAGATGGTATCAATTCTATATATACAGTAAATAGTTATAGATGAATGTGTACGCTGGGAATAAAAACGATGCCTGTGCAAAAAAAGGTTTTCTTAAAAAAGGAATAGCTTATATTATGCATTCCACTGAAAACTTTTATTTGAAGAAAAGTCAAAATTTATGTTTTTGCATTAGTTGTGCTAATACAGTGCTTTAATTTTAAGCCCAAATTCTTGTTAAAATATGAAACTCACATGAACTATTTGATGTTTTGATCTCTTTCTCTCTCTCTCTTGTTTTGGATTGTTGTACTAGTGAGAATTGAAAGCATGCACGAGATACACTGGATGCCACCCAATTGAACAAAGTGCTTGGCTAAACCAATATGTAAATTTTATTTACTAAGAGATTCAATCTTGAGTCTTGGGTAGACTCAGTGCAACATGCAGGCAATCCATTTTCACAAAATGAGCTGTTGGAAGCATCCTTTAGGACACATACTTGACTCAAAACCAGTACAAGTACTTTTCCATTGCTGATGCTTTATTTATGGTAGAAATAAAAAAAATATGATAAAAAAAAAATCATGCACATAAGAAAGAGTTTAACTACTATTTATGAAAACCTAATGAGAGCATAATTCTCATTTATTAATACAGTATTTTCCTCGGGATATCCCTAGCCCAAGCTCGGAGTACATGGAGTAAATTTGTCATACAGCGAGTGCTCCTAAATATAAAAGAGTAATGTGTCAATATTCTAAATACAAATCAGGATTTGGATATTTTGTGCACGTTATTTACAGTTCAGTCTGCTGGAACTCTGCAATACACATCCTTTTAGTGACTACCTAATAGCATGATCAACATGATTGACTGGATTAAATCATTCTTTATTTACTGAATCCCCATTGGCTGTTAAGTTCCGCATAAAGGAGTATTTCGTTATTCAGCAATGACCTCATTTGAAAATGGCTGCCAAAAGACCTTTTTGGAAAATATCTTAATTACAGAAAAAGACTTGCTTGGCCATGGGCTCATCTTAGTGCATGGCTCGGTCTAGTCTCACATTGTATGGTACTCCTCTACAGCACACTGACATCTGTTGAATTACTTGATGGAATTTGGCAGCACGCTAGAGCGCTCTGAAATAGTGACTGGCTAACACTGACTAAATAATGTCAATACAGCCTTTATAATAACCTTCATGCTCTTCACTGTTTTCAAGGCAAGAAGGCGTGCATAAGGAAAAGAAAAGTGCACAAAAAAGTGTGACCAGTTGATTATAAATGATTATATATGAAGCACAAAAGCTGCAAAACTGCTCGACTTAAAACTGGCAACCCATGGCAAGATAGAAGATAAACAAAAGTCATTATTGTATATATATATATATATATATAGAGAGAGAGAGAGAGAGAGAAAGACTTAACCATGCCTTAACCATGGCTGTTCTCATACATTTAACATGCACATAACATAGAAACGATAGCTACAAACATGTGCATGCACAAACACACACACATACACACACACGCACACTTTGCAAGTAAGTTTGCTTATTGTTTGAGTGTGAGGGACTCCATCTGTCAGTGCACGGAAGAACAGTCATCAGTCAGCTCCACACACATGGGCCCCAGTTGCAGGCAAACCTTCGCTCTGAGCAATACCCAATGCGTTACTTGACAAATTTATCGGTGCTATGTCAGTCATTAATCAGAAGGGGGGGAAAAAAACATGGATTTTGTCCATATTTTCCTTTGGTGCTCCAGAGAAGTACATAAAGTACTTCAGGTGATTTACTTTACCTTCAATAAATGATTTGTTTTAAACTCTGGAGTATTTGGCTTATTTAGCCTTAAGAAAAATTATTTCATAAATTACCATCATCAAGTGATGGCTTACTAAATCTTTAAACTTACTTAACATGTCAAATCAAGGATTGCATAATCAGATTCGAATGTTTTCTTTAGGTTTGGATTACAGTCCGCACGTCCAGAGCTTTATATATATATATATTTATATATATATATATATATATATATATATACTTGCGATACACTTATCGTCCTATTTATTAATAAGTCATGTTCCCTGCTTAGTCATGCACGTCGAAACAAACAATCATGTGGCAGATTCAGGTCAAGAGCTGCAGTTAATGTTTACATCAAACGTCAAAATGAGGAAAAAGTGATCTCAGTTACTTTAACTGTGGCATGGTGCCAAATGGCTGGTTTAACTATTTTCGAAAATCCAGTAATTCGCTGTTCTGTGGGCAGAAATGCACTGTTGCTGAAAGAGCTAAAACAATGCCGAGACTGCTTTGAGCTGAAAGGACGTCTGTAGTAACTCATCAAAACAACCAGGGTATGTAGAAAAGCACTCAAATCGTGCAACACATTACGCCTTCAGGTGGAAGACCACATCAGGGACTACTTCTGCCAGCCAAGAGTAGAAGTCTACAGTAGGCACAGAGTCGTTTGCCCAAACTGTCACTCAAGACTAGTCGGTGTATACATGAAGAATAGTTGATCTTGAGAATTATATTGCTGTTATGTAAAGTCGTATTGCATGCATCTCTCTTGGTTTACTCATCAGCGTAAGAGGAAAGAACAAAGTTTGTAGACTGTGCGATGCTCTCTACCTGGCCTGTTCTTACAGGTGGGAGGGACGTGTAAAAGTCAATGAGGAGAATGAGCGTCACAACCGACGGTGACACACAATGTGCCAGACACTTGCCAGAACTTTCAACGCTTTTTTTAAATCGCGGTGCAGGATGAGTAATTGTTATCGCCACCTCATCTTTGAAAGCTCAGAATGTGCCAAGCTGAAACAGGACATTCATTAACAATCAGCGTATGAATCAACAAGTCGTCTGCGGAGTAAATTAAGCAATTAGGCCTATCAGCTGTCCTCCTTGAAGACGTAGTGAGATCATGTTTTGGAAACAACGTGCACCGAGAAAGGTGAGATGACGTGGTGGAAACAACGTACAATGAGAAAGGT
Source organism: Platyallabes tihoni (assembly GCA_030068045.1). NCBI lineage: Eukaryota > Metazoa > Chordata > Actinopteri > Siluriformes > Clariidae > Platyallabes > Platyallabes tihoni. Next base: position 15,348,744 of record JAQQZS010000014.1, on the reverse strand, counting down.
CATGCTGCATACTAATAATCTCAGCTATTTGTGTGTGTGTGGGGGTGTGGGGGTGTGTGAGAACATGTTTTTATATCACAAGTGTAAATCATTAAGCAATTGAAACTTGCCAGAATAAATCCATAAATAAAATTAAATCAATCAGATGAGGTGTATTTTCGTTAGGCTTCCTACACAACCTCAAGAGAATAAAAATCCTTACAAAATGTTTTACGGATAAATCCATTCCTATCCAGCATAATAAGTGTGGCTTTTTGTTTGTACTCCATTTTAAGCACATTTGGGAGAAGGCAGCGTACAAATCAAGCCGCTTTGAAAAGGTATACAACATTAAGAGGGTATTAAAATCCAAGCTTACAGTTGAGGGTAAAGGGCCTTGCTCAAGATCCCACAGTGGCTGTCAGCCAAACCTGGGATTTGAACTCACTTCCGAGCACTAGCTCAGAGTCTTAACCGCTAACACACCGCTGCCTCAAATGATCGTTAATTGTAATTTAAGGGGATGAAGTACTGGAATCAGTGCACCATGTGTAATAGAGTGAACAACTATATGTGTATATGTGTGGATGGAACGATTGGGAGAATTGGTGACTTAGTGGTTAAGACACTGGACTACTCATCACATGCTTGCGAATCCAAATCCCAGCTGACAATATTGGGCCTTGAGCAAGACCCAGATTTCTTAACTTCTCAACTATATATCATCTATAAGCCACTTTGGATAAATTATCAGTATAAGTACAAATAACCGCTATACATCAATCTGACACTATACATCAAGCCTACATCAGGTGTGTCAAGGATGAATGAAAATTAAACAGGAATAGTTGAGAACGCTGTGCTTTAACATTATTGAGGGTTTAAGAATGGAGAGAAAAAAATCTTTTCAGGGCAGGAAAAACAATCTAATGACTCTGACTCATGTGGGGGCCAATAAAGCCACCTGCTACAATCCTACTCAAAATATGTAACAAAAGGGCCTGTTTACACTGGCCTGGGATGAGAAGATGATAATCTTTGATATCAACAACCAAAGTAATGCTTATGATCGAGATACATTCATCTTCAGAAGGGTCTTTTCCTTTCCTGAAGATGACGTTACTAACGTGTTAGCAATGCATTATTTTTTTGTATAAGAAATAAAAGAGAACTGTATTTTTGTTCATGGATGTCTCTGGATATTTCAGTAAGTGGCATATTTAAACATGTAAAGTGATATTTTTAATAGTTAAATTGTAAGAGACAGACAATCTCTATGAAATGTTTAGTATGATTTTTGATTTAAGTATTTTCAAGTCTGTCTTAAATCACATTTGAGATGTGTATACAGTAAGTAGATACATGTACATGAGTACATTCAATTCAATTCAAATCAATTGAATTAAATTTTACTTTTAACAATTGACATTGTCGCAAAGCAGCTTTACACAGTCAAAAGAATAATCTGATTCAACAGTGGCAAGGAAAACTTCCTGAGATGGCAGTAGGAAGAAACCTTGAGAGGAACCAGACTCAACAGAAAACCCATCCTCATTTGGGTGATAACGGATAACAGGAATACATTCGAAATGGTCATTTTTAAAGATATCTTGCATTTAGTACAAATTTAACTTATGACTTACCCTGCCTCGTGCCCGAAGCCTCCTGGGATAGGCTCCAGGCCCCCCGCGACCCTGATCATAGGATAAAGCGGTATAGAAAATGAATGAATGAATGAATGAATGAACTTATGACTTTCTCAGGATATAATTGTAGCACTAGTTCCAGTTAGCCACATATTTACACCATTTGGTATCCATTTTTTCCCCATTATACATCTGAGCAGTTAAGGGTTAAGGGCTTTGCTCAAGGGTTCAACATTGGTGGTGTGGTTTGAACCAGGGACCTTCCGGACCATCTTTAACCCTATAGCTAGTTCCGATTAGCCATACAGCTAGTTCCAGAGTTAAAAAAGAGTTCAGTATGAACTAAATACACCAAAATTTTGAAAGAAATCGACTTGATTTAGCGACTAGAGTCGAACTGCGAAAGCTTCATATGGGACTCAGCTGAACTCTGGAATGTAATTTTGCACAGAACGAGAGTTGTGAATTCTCAACACCCAATATAATGTACTCGTTTTCTGGGTGACACATTTCATGGTCATGTGCAGGACAATTTGTACCAAACGAGCCTTTATTGTAATGTCTTTATATGAATCTCAATTTTGATTTAAGACAGATTTGAAAAAAAAAAAAAAATCCTTCTAATGTTAAATCTTTTTTCCCCATACAGTAGTAGTACTCTACAGAAGATTACAGCGTCTTCAAAAGTATAAACCCATATATTTAATATAATACCAAAACTATGTTCTTGCTACAATATATTTGGTTAGAATGTTTTACCTACATATTAGTGAAATATGCCTAGAATAGAGGTTGCTACTCTTCTCCAAGATCAGCCCCAAAAGAAGATGTTCTTCTTCTAGACATTTTCACAACCTTCCACTCTCTTCAGACATGTTCAGGCTGATTTTAATTGCAGGATCAGATTAAAAGGGCTCTGTGTCCTGGTTATAATAATAAGAATGTGAGAAAGGGGCATAGAGTGACAGATTTGATACTGCAGTGGGTTGCAGCAGCCCACCCTGATATAATGCCATTGGAAGATGTGTGTGGGAATAGCTATCTGATATGTTTTTGTTTTATTCGAACCTTAAATGCTTCAGGGTAGTACATTTCCAGATCAGATTTGATTGCTGCTATGTTCCACTGGGCCTAAATTACAAACGATCATAACATCCAAATAGCAGGATTATATAAGGGTGGTCCAAAAGTTTGGATCCATGGGCAAAAGATTTTGTTAAAAGTTACAGCTAATGCTCGAATTACAGCAAATGCTCAACTTGATGGCTTTGACTTGGTGGTGCTTGTGTAATAATGTTGCTACATGCAGAGATGTTTTACTTCTTTTGCAACAGTTGTTCTGGTAACAAATATAGAGTTTTGATTCCACATCTCAAGACGTTATGGACTTTACTGAATGTAGTACTTCCAAGATATTTTTTAAATAATAAAGTTGCATCTATGATCAGTAAAATTCATTACATTTCCAATCCTAAATCATCAAATTTCAAAACGTTTAATCCCTTATACACCAGAGCAATTTCTCAACCGTTATAATTTATGATTTATGGATGAATGATAAATGATCGTAATTTCTTAGCCATATTTAATGTTGTGTAACATCTGTAAGAAAAGTTCCCGTTATCGAACTTGTCATGTGTCTGAGAAACCACAAATCTTCCAACTTGGGACTTTTCCGTGTCAAAAAACCTTCCAAACTTAACTATAACCAAGGAGTTTCTTGTTAATAGCTTACTTGCTACATACTGTAGATTGCAGGCTATTCTCAAATATTGTAACATTTACACTCAGTTACAGAAACATCAAACGAATTGTGAACCAGATGTCATGTTTATTTTGTTAATTTATTTTATGCTTATTTTAAACATGGCCCGACTGAAGGAAATTTACATTGTGGATGTGTTCTAGTAACTTGGTTTGCTATTTAAGTTAATTTGATGATATGACAGAATAATGGGAGTGGTACAGTAGGTGTCTGGGTGGGCCCTGGCCCCTCACCCATTAGGTAACCATGGACACCTGCCTTCCATACGTTATACAGTTGAATTCAGCCAACTTATGACCTCTTTTGTTTGACACTAAACTTATTGACTTTTACTGCCGGATTCCTGCGTACTGTGTTATGACTCAGGTTCCACCTGACCCTTGTGTGCTTCTTTAAACCCTATGTACATTCAAATCCGGTCTTAAGCTGCTTCTTTGGTAAACCGAAATGGAGCTTTCATGGATTTAAAGCACAACGATGAATGCCTGTGATATGGAAACAACTCATAAAACCTGCTGATGTTACTGACAGTAAACAGTAATTACGAAAATCCTCAAAGGGTGTGGAGATTTTTTTCCCCCTCTGATTGCATTAGGCATTTTTTTTACTTACAGTAAGGCCCATGCTCGACAACAGCTATTAACATTATGTATTTGCAACTAGGGAAAGTGGAAAGCAAAAGAAAAAAAAATGGAAGAATCTCGAAAAGTCGGAAATGGATATATGTGAGGAACAGATGCGTATCTCGTTTATACTGATACACAAAGGATTACAAGTTTGTGCAAACAAACCACACAAAACCCCTCCTGATTAAAAAAAAAAAAAGAAGCCTGTACTTTCTAAGAGGATCAACATTGTTTCTCAACTCAGAAGAACATCTGTCTTAATATCCTAACTGTACAGCAGCACACTTACTCTTTTGTTGTTAAAACCAAAAAAATGAAAGGAAGTGAATAGTGTTTGAACAGCATTAAGCACCCAGCAAGTACGACTTACTCGAGTAAAGGAGTGGTCTCTCTAGGACCCCAAAGGTCTGGACTTTCCACCGCACCATCCAGAGAGCTTTTACGGTATATTATGCAAGAATATCTCCAACAGGTACATGCATGTCCTTGAATAATCTGGAGAATAAAATAGTTACTTTGGTAGACACATAGAATTTGCTTAGCAAAACAGTTCTGAAAAATATCACCTTTTGTCCAAAGTGAAGTTTTATTTGTCTAAGGACCTGTGTGGTGATTCAGGTGTGGGCCCTCAGGCACCTACTTATCCTGAGGACTGTTGCATGTAATCTGGTATCTGCCATGAGCCAGGCTTACTAATGCTGCCTGTTTACAGACGTCTGCTTTGGAAACCGGGCACACATACAGTAGAGTGTAACTGTGTATGCCACAGGTGGGGTGGCATGAGTTTATGTCAATCCGTCATACAAGTTAATTAAAAAAACTTAAAACACAAATAAAAGATGCAGACTCTGGTATTTATGGTTTTCAGCCTTTAAAAGTCAATGGTTGTCATGCTGATATGCTGGGGCAAAGCTTAGGGTCGAGTAGTAAAGGTGATAACCCTGTGTTGAGGCATGTAAAATAGTGCACAGTGGGAGTTGTTTAGAGTGGTGCTTAATATAAAAAAAGAGGTTGCTAAATAGTAAATAGTTAAATATGCTGTCCATATTTGATTCAATGCGCAATTTTCCATCAAGGACAATACTAACTACACTACAAAAGATGAGTAATATTTTTTTCCACAATAATGCCTCTTGTACATCGTCTTATTATCGTCTGGGAGACGCCTGTGTCAATTATAATCAAGAGAAAACTTGCTGTTTGAATAAACGTAACTTTAAGTCAGAATTTGCCAGGGGTATGAATAATTTCGGGTTTGACTGTATATTTATACTAACTAACTATATACTGTATATCTATCAGTATTTGCATATTGGGCAATATGCAAAAAAAAAAAACATCCTGATTAAAAAAAAAAAAAAGCTGCATAAAACATCCTGATACTCAGGACAATTTACCGGACAAATAAGCTGTTCATGTCATGTGATTTAAGTACATATAATTGTCTCCAGATTCGTTAGCACGCTAGGCAAAAATACTACAAAATAAACATCACCAAAACACGGTTGCAATCACGAATTTCAGTACAGCCTCACCGATATTCAGATCCAAAACAATACCAAGGGTCATTAAAACTACAACTAGAATCAGATCCTGTGGTCAGAGTCATTTTCATGCCTGGTGAAAAAATGAAGACAAAAGATCACCTGATTGTTACAGGCGAAACATGATGGCGGATCATTGAAGCCTAGCCAATGTTTTGTGGTCGGTGGTTTGGGGGCTCTTATAAGGATTAAAGTTATGATGTACAGTACTACATGTCAGGGTGTTTTACCCCAAAGCCATCTGGTTTCCACTGACAGAAGCGTAATTTTATAAAATTTACCAGAAATGATAATAACCATCCGTTCTATGTAAATAGTTAAAATCAGAAGTTTGCAGCAATGGTCATCTCGTTTGAGCCCTAATACGAGCTTAAAAATTAAGAGGAAAATTCACATGCATGAAGTTAAGAATATGGAGCAGCTCTATATAATGGAGTGATGAAAGATCCTCTATAATTGTCTCCATGCATGGTAGACATTACAGGAAGAGACTTTGTGGTGTTTCCTCTCTAGGGATGGCTTTGCCAAATATTTATTGTGGGAGCGGTTAAATATAAGTTGTACCCTGGAGGTTTGCATTAAAATTAACAAGTCCAAGTAAAGACATTAGAAAAGTGGTTAATTGCTAAGCAAGCTGTGCAATAATTAAATGTAATTATTCATCAGCAAATTATATATATTTTAATAAATAAATAAATAAATAAATAAATAAATGTATTCTAGTAATGCAAGGATTTTTTTATCCCACTGCTAAACTAGATATTGCATTACAAAATTTTTATTCTAGTAAGAAGAAGCACAAAATACCGTGCCTGTAAACACTGTTATCACTCGGTAGTAACACATATCAACTTCCAAACAGACCCAAACTAACCAGCACTTCAGTGAGTAGACATCAGGCCTGTTGCTGTCGAAAACATATATATTTCTTGGATGATACAGTAGATGCTTGCTTTCTAGAACCTCTTGCAGGGACAAAAAAGTTACTTGTTGTCAAAACAAGTCCAAACACACCCCATGGGCAATGCCATTCTAGAGCAGTGCAGCTGAATTCTAAAAGTGGAGAAGGCGCTCACGTTACACAGTCCTGCTGTTATTTGTGGTGTTTACCCAATGACATGAACAGGAACTTAAGGGGTTACTAAGAACGGTTACTAAGATTTTCTTCAGACACCACTAATAGACGGGCGCCAAGCCATTACTAGGGTGTATTACATTGCTGTACAGATGATGACTCTTTGACAGAGCAGGATGCTATAAAGGAAGATCTGTTTTTAGATGAACTGAGGCAAAGGGTACAAGGTGAGTTAAATCAGAGCTGTAATAATAATAATAATAATAATAATAATAATTCATCAGCTCTAACTAGTTACATTAAAAACAATATGATTTGCTATATTATTGGAGAAATCCCAAAACAGAATCCATTCTTTTTTTTTATGCTCTCAACAAGTACATCTTGCTCCCTCCTTTGGTGAGAAAAAGAGCAACCTCAAAAAAAAAATGTGTGGAAAGAGCAGGAAGGTGCTAGGTGTTTTAAGTAAAGGAGTGACTGACCGTGTCGGCCTTTTGTGTCCCCAGGGGGCAGAGTGCATCCTCTGTGTGCCCCCAGACTCCCATGGGCCTCATTCAGAGTTAATGTACCAGACAGCACAGATTACTTACTTTGAAGGGTCTCCACTTGCCTAAAGAATTCCACACCTCCTTGCCTGAACTCCTAAGTTCTGTTATCAGAGTTAAGGGGCAAAGCTTCTGAGGCCTACTGCAGCATCAGTCAAAAAAAAAAAAAAAGAAAGAAAGAAAGAAAAAAAAAGAAAGGAAAGGAAAGGGTGAAAGTGGCACTCTGGGTGGCTGAGTGAGAACTAATAAGCATCACTATCTCTCACAATCTCTCTGTTTATGCATGACCGCCTACTGGTTGTTTCTAAGTGCAAGTGTAGTGGGACAACTACAGTAGATTTAGTACTTTCGATGTTGTACTTGCTTTAATGCTTTAATGCAATCTTCAAAATAAGCACCGGGACTCAGATCTGAATTTTAAAAAAAAATTGTTTGGGCTACAAATGTGGCTAAAAACATCTCTCTTCAGGTCTTTCACTCGGGGGGGGGGGGGGGGGGGGGGGGGGGGGGGGGGGGGGGGGGGGGGGGGGGGGGGGGGGGGGGGGGG
>JAQQZS010000014.1:15297826-15324022 GCA_030068045.1 Platyallabes tihoni | reverse complement strand
TATACCGCTTTATCCTATGATCAGGGTCGCGGGGGGCCTGGAGCCTATCCCAGGAGGCTTTCGGGCACAAGGCAGGGGATAAAGCGGTATAGAAGATGAATGAATGAATGAATATATATATATATATATTGTTTTGTTTTGTTTTTTTTTTACTTTAAATAATTGCATCTAATGTTTATTTTCGAGAATCATATCCGGGCACATCTTCAGGCCCTTGGAAATTGATCACACAAAAAAAAGAAATGATATAAACGTAAGCCTGAAAGAGGGAGACAGGATGACAAAGGCAGATCGAAATCCTGCTTGTCTGAGTTGACTCATGTTGATCGGTTCACCGTTTAGCTTTGATCAGCTGACCTCAAACTTGCCCCCTTTACTTCATTACTAATAAGAACACTAATCACAGACTGAAATCCTAGTCACGACCGTGACCGCTCACCTGGAAGACTCGGACAATCGCAGTTCATCTATAGGATTAGGCTAAGAAGGTCAGTTAACCGGAAGGTTAGTTCACCTCTGGCTGTAGGCTGACATAGAATGGGAACTAATTTGGCACTGGAAGCAAAAACAACACTCTGAGTCAAAGTCGTAGTGTTTTGGTGTTTGCAAACAGATAAGTGAGGTCAATCACACTGCTACTTCCATTACAAAAAAAAGAAAAATGCTTAACAGCCTAAACAGGATGTCTTTCAACAGGCCTGAACTGATGATCCTAATGAGGGGGGAAAAAACCAACAAGGAAAATGTGTGGCCAATTTACCATCAGGAAATTTGAATACACAAATTTGAGACTTCCTGTCTGACTTGTTGAGAAAACGCCTTCAAGGACCTGAAGGCAGAATGTGAAGTCTTTATTTGTCACATATACTATACGTACAGTGAAATTCTTTCTTCGCACATCCAGGGTAACTGCGGCCAGAGCGCAGGGTCAGCCATGATACAGCACCCCTGGGTTAAAGGGCTTGGTCCAACAATTGCAACCTGGTGGAGCTGGGGTTCGAACCACCAATCAGTACCTTAGCCCTCTGAGCTGCCACTACTTACAACCATAACCAAACACAATGATATTTCAAGCCTATAAAACCCATGATGAAAGCTGTGTATCTGTGAAATGATACTTCACTGGGACAGTGTCTGAAGTACTTTTACAATTGTCCCTAAGCCTCAAAAAAGGGAAAGCTGTATATCTTTCGTTTAATGCCTGCAAAAGCCTTGTCTGCAACACAACTGCTGTATATTACCTCCATATTAGGGGTGTAATGCAACACTACTATCGGTATCTGCATCTGTATCTTTATTTGTTTAGTGTGCTTGAATTTAAGCCTTCAAGAAGTGGCCATGTCCTAACCTCGACAGTTGTTTTTTATTAAAAACGAACCCTCCAATTACGCCCCTAGAAATAGTGGAAAATACCCTGAGCTGGAAATGCTAGGAATGTCGTGCGAGTTCTGGTTCTCATAGTTCCTCAACCTCAAATACATCACATGAAACATGTGGATGAGTTCATCCTGTTTCATCCTGCTCACACTCTAACCAGCCAGTTCTTAAGACTGAATAAGAAAATGCTAAATGCATCAGACTTACATTAATGAATTACTTTTGTTTTGGTCTCTGACATGAAATCAAAACCAGAAAAGCAGAACCTCTCATCAGAAGCTCATTCCACAAGAAAAAAAACTATATTTATATATTTATCCATATTAGTATTTGTTTGGAACACGATATCTGTTTAACCTGAATAATGTACTCATGTTATATTACTGCTCAATATATGAAATGTGAAAATGACCAAGTCGTCAGCTAGCCAAACCATCTAACATGAAGTTGATATCACTTTTCACACTCTCTCCCCAATGATTCATGTTTGTTAGCCAGTGACATAACCGGTACCACCAGTGAACGTCAGCACCGGCTTCCCGTATGGCACCCTGGGATGACAGCTCCTGTTTGTGGCGCCAAAAGTGGACAGACACAAAGTTGGTGGAAGATGTTTTGTGAGAACTCTTTGAGTCGACTCATTAATGAAAAGCCACATTTCGTAATATTACATTGAGTCCAGAAGGTCTTATCAATGAGTGATCTACACTGCAGACTGCGGAGCTTATGTCGAACAAATCCACAGGTCGCACTTTATCATGAGAAGATTATAAGGAACATACAGGTACTGTAGGTTCAGCTCAGTGAGAAACACATTACGGGAGAGAAAGTCATGTGCGTCCATTTGGGGGAACAAATGGTCTTTGATCTTACTTTGATCTATATATCAATGATTTAACCCCTTTTGACCAGACCAAGGTTTGAATGTCTTTGATAGGATTTGTTCCATAGTTCACATACACCATACCAGTAGTTAAGAAATAATTTCAATGTTGCAAGGTGGCTCAGTGGCTAAGTGGTTAGCACTGTCGCCTTGCACCTCCAGGTACCGGGTTTGATTCCTGCCTCAGGGATGTGTGCATGGAGTGTTTGATGGGTTTTCTCCGGGTACTCCGGTTTCCTCACACAGTCCAAAGACATGCAGATTAGGCTAATCAGCGCTCCCAAATTGCCCGTAGTGTGTGAATGAGCATGTGAGTGTGTGTGTGCATGCATGCGCCCTGCGATAGATTGGCACTATGTCTACTGGGATAGACTCCAGCCCCCCCTGAATACAGGATAAGGCTGTATAGACAATGCATGAGTGCAATGTTGCATTTCACTGTGTGGATTGATCGACTCGTGTTTTTTCACCCCCTGTTTTATGAAAATGATTTTGAACATGATATTCTGCATAACACACTAAGACTGATGTATACAATGTTATGTTAATGATGACTGTATGAAGATGATATGAGTGCACTTCCCCAGGTATGTGCTCGGCTCTGCCTTCATTGAACCGCACAGGATATAGCTTGACTTAAGCTTACATTATGTTCTCTATGGAAATATAAATAAGTATTTACGTACGTAAACATGTGAGTTCCTGTTATCATGTGCATTACAGTCATTCCCTTACCCGTTCTCTCTCTCTCTCTCTCTCTCTCTCTCTCTCTTTCTCTCTATTTTTCTCTTTTGCAGTTAATAAAATGCAGCTTGAAAATTGCAGCTTGTAATGATATTGAGAAACAGCAAAACACATCTTTGCCCTGAAGACTTTCCCATGTCGGAAAAAATTAAAGCTGCATCTTTAATATCTTAGTTACACAGCACAGAATAGATTAAGAACGAGGATTCTCTCACACTCACTCATGTGAGTCAGAGTGGACCTATTAACAGCACCTTGAGGATGAATTATAAAACCAATTAAAATTCTAAATCAATGCTCGACCTTGATTTATTGAGTATGAATCCAAAAGACAACATAGTCCTTAAAAATTTTTGTAGGTAATTTTAGTTAAACACACATTGTTGGAGGTCGAGATCTAAGAATGCCTAAGCACTAGTACTCTTCTGTATGGGATTATTATTATTATTAGTAGTAGTAGTAGTAGTAGTGGAGGTCGTAGCAAATGATTATGTTAATAGAAGAAGAAAAATGTCAGCTGTTTTACTTCTGCATCAACTACTACAGCTTATGAATTCTATCAGCTACTTCAATTAATATTTCTGAATGGTTAACATCATTACTTTTGGATCTTTACTTCCTTAGAAGATTTTATCTCACCAGATTCAGACCATCACATCCAACCTCAATCGTTACACGCACTACACTCTGCCTTAAGCGATCCACCTCTTTCTAAGGTTTCCTCAGCGTATACACAGACCATTACTCAGACGGCCCACGTCATTCGGTGTTTACGCAATCAGCTCTCGCTCTGGAAAGGACTGACGGGGGGAGTACCTCTTACACTGTCAACAGCAGCTCTTATTGCGTGGCAACAACACACCACAGCCTGAGAAATGCACAGTTCCCATTGCTCAGTCCAAACACTTCAGAGTGTGTGTACATGTGGGAGCCAGCGACCTATGGTGGAGGAGGTTCAGAGAGGAAAATGGTGCTACGGCCCAGGAAGGTCCCTGAGTGCTATATTTGGTATGGAAAGTTACCGTACCTCTGGGACAGAACGGGCAGCTGGTGAATCTTGGTGGTTGGCAAGGATGAGGAAGGGGAGTGTGCAGAGCTGAGGGTGCTGTAAGGCCAAATGGAGCTCAGATCGGCAAGCCTCAAGCCCCTCGTCAGAAACAGTACTGTCAAGAATGAATATCACTCCTTGGGATCCTTGGTAGTAGCGGCTCCAGTATTTCTTGACATTATCTGCGCCTATAATTTTTAAAAAAAAATGTTTTTTTTTTTAAAAAACGCATCATTTAACACATTAACCTAGTGTTTTTAATTAAAATTATTATTATTATTATTATTATTACATTCTCACAATGGGGACATATAAATACAATGTGTAAATATTTTTACTAACTGCCTGAGTATGAACAAGTATGAACACACATTTCACCTGTGGATGATTAACTGAAGTTTATATAGACAATATTTGGGAATAGCCTACAACCATTTGGAAGAAGGCAAACAGCCAACTCACATGATTGATTTGCCGAGCTTATAAGCTGAGCACGGCTAGACAAGCCTTGCTTTTGCTAAATCATGGATAGGTCGTGTGAAGGACAGGTGTTAGACAGGTGTGGTAGGGAAAGTTGGCAAAAGTTGATGAAAGAGAGTTCTGACTTTAACGTCTGTTAACGATAATAGGCCAAGGCGGAGAGAGTCGAGGACTAGCGTATAACTCATATACCCCTCACACAAATAGTCAGGACAGCAGTGATAAAAGTTCCAGATGACACTTGGGATGGCCAAGATCAACTGGTCAAGAACAGATTTGGAAACGTGAACGATGATGGAAGCAGCGTCATTAGTCCTGAGATGTGGTTTTCTTCACGTTTTTTTCATTATCTGAATATACTGTAGGGTATTAGGGTATAACTTAGGTTTAACATGAAAAGGTATACTTATAAATTGTGCATTTGGATATCAAGACTCGTCTTATGGTGTACGATCACCGGATACGGACACACTGCATAAATAGCTTCTGTAACAGAAGACGTTATATGAGTATTAATAGGCCGTTTTATATCGGTTTTTATATCAAGTCTTATAAAATATAATCGAATTGAGATTTTGGCACAGAAAGATACACCATAAAGTGTTTTAAAAGTATGCAATTAATCTAATATTACAACGTTTTTCAGCATATGTTCAGCAAATGCATATTAAGATTGCAGACATTTGGGGTGATTTTTTTTTGTGTAGTTGTTTTTTTACTAAAATGCCATTCAGTTTGTTGCAAAAGCCTAAGCAGCAGAGCAGAACAAATACAAGTACAGTTTCCATCTCTGACAAGAGTTTTTGCAACCATTTTTACAATTGCGTTGAAATAAGAATAAATCCCTGGAAATCAGGCACAAAGTGGAAGAATATAGTTACATTAACATTTTTCCACCATGTGAGGTAAGAGTAACTATAACCCCATAATTAAGCCAAATAACTTGGCAAATCCAAGGAATTCCTATAATTTCTTTGCAGTACTTGTGCGTGCCACAAGCATGCAGCCTTGATCTACTCACTCCTTCTGTCTGATCTGATCATTCATCCAAGGGCAAAAAAAAATAAAAAATGGGTACAAAAAACAAACAAACAGCTGGTTTCACCCACTAGAGGTAGCAATAGTTCACAACACTAAAGCATCTGGAAAGAGATTGGGCGGTAATACAGGTGTCCACATACTGTAGGTGGTAAGGTTACAGTATCTTCTGCTTTCATCACTGGCAATGTTTCCTGTAATATACTGTAGGGCAAGCAAAATTTCATACACCGCCTATGATCAAATAAAACAGGTAAGTGGCAAAAATACTCAAGAGTCAGTACACAGAAGCAGCTATAAAGAAAGAAAAAAATCTTTCTACAAAAAATTTTGAGTCTACAATATAAGAACATGTGAAGGTGATAATGAAGGATAATCTCACCAGCGAGACGTGGAAGACTGGCAAAGCCCAGGCAGAGGTAGGTGAGTGTGAGAGTGTGAGAATTTTTTTTTTTTAACTCAGTTCTAACCTAAACTAATTAAACAGGAAAGAGAGATAGAAAGATCAAGTAGGAAAAGTTTATCAGGCTAATATGAAAAATTATAAATATATTATATTGTGTTTGATGCATTTTTAGTCAGTTCATTGTGTGTTCTTCTTTTCAGCTTAGATCACGGCAGACTGGGTTTTAATTAGCTGCATCCCTGCCAGTTCAAAGTAAAAAATAAATGGACTTTTCAGCATGGGGTATGCATCATGAAGGAAGGCAATAAATGAGATTTCAAACTACATACATATGAGACAGATAAAGAATGTGAGAGAGAACGAGAGAGAGACAGATTGACAATTCTCACAAGCCTCCTATTCTTTTCCTTACTCTATTTCTGAAGTAGATAAAGGAATAGATAGATAGATAGATAGATAGATAGATAGATAACATTAGATCAGATTCAACTTTATTGTCACTGCACATGTTTGGTACAAGGTAACAATACACCAAAATTCTTTTTTAGCATATGTTCAGCAGATCTCGAAGTCACAGGGGCCTTTAGAGCTTAAACAGAATGATGTGGGGGGAAAAAATCAGTTCTGCAGGTGGAACCAGTTCAAGCTGGCATAAAGGGTATGAAGGTTCCAGTAACTGAAAGCACTCTATTAAACACTTTAGTAGCCCATAAAAACTCAGAGCATTTTAACCATTTTCGTTTAGCAATTTCATTCTTTTTTATTATTTTTTTTTTTATAAAAAATAAAATAGATAGAGCTCAGGATTGTGCAATATACTGTAGAGTGACATATCTTTTTTTTTTAGCACAACATGGGCAATATGATGAACTGAATTTTATTTCATTTTACCAAACTATACAAACATGACTAAGCAAAATATATGAATTAAATTTATTCCGGTAGTGATAAATTGAAACTTGTTATAAAAGTAATGATAACTTTCTGAAAACTCAAATACACAGTTTGATTCTGAAGCATCCCTGTTACGGCACAACGGCAAGGTTTCCATATAAGCACATATTTATTTTTTCAATCATAATTGACCTATGCTGTGTTGCCGGCACTGATACGTATGTGCTGCTTGTTTTTTTTTGTCGTTTTTTTAAACTATTAATCTCAGGAACCTGAGGCCACGGTGGACACAGACTCACTGAAACATGACAGTTAAAGCCTGGAACAAGACCAGGGGATTACTGTTAGCCAGATAAGTTGTAACATGTTGCAGGATGGAATCACTGGGCAGTGGTGGCTCAGTGTGTTAAGGCTATGAGTTACTGATCGGAAGGTCTGCGGTTCGAGCCCCAGCTCCGCCAGGTTGCCGCTGTTGGGCCCCTGAGTAAGGCCCTTAACCCTGTCTGCTCCAGGGGCGCCTTAAAAATGGCTGACCCTGCGCTCTGACCCCTGCCGACTAACAAGAAGCTGGGATACTGTGTGGTAATGTATGTGTGATGAATAAAGGCTGAATGTAACTTAAATCAACAAATAAATCAACAGAAATGAAACCAAGCTCCCAGAAGTGGTGAACAAAAGTCGTTTAATAAGAACCAGAGAGATGACCACACTGTAGGAAAAATAAAAAAACAGGACTGGGGAAACCAATAAGCCATGTAGCAAAAGTTAACAATAACAGGAAGCATAGACCAGATACAGTATGTAAAGAAGTGATTCCAAATGAGTGAATAAGGTGTGAAAAGACTGATTTAATGTGCATAAGCATAAGATTTTTGTTATTTTTGATAGTTATAAATAATTTTTACAATTATCACCATTCAAATCACTTTTTTTTTATTTAACTGATTTGATATGTTCCAAATAACAAGAAAAAAAAAAGAAAAAAAGATATATACTGTATACTGTATTCTGTGTAAGTATTTTTGTTCCCCTTTGAGGCCTGAGACACCGGAGTAGCACTGACAAGCCCCAGACAGTAAATAAACGCCATCGCAGTAACCTCTGGAGGCATTGGTGTATATGAAAACATCCGTAACGGGCTTTGACCTCACCTACTGGAGGATCTTTATTTCATGGTCAACATACATTTCTACCTCTGACCAAATTTGGTCAGGCTTCCCCTTGGTGGTCCCATGCTCTCTTTCTCAGTTGTTTTTGTTTTAACGGTGCTGATGTTTCTGTTGCGCTTTAGTCGGGCCTCGAGTCAACATACACAGCGCACCTGTTCTGTCCCCCACATCCCACAAAACACATAAATCACCCCGACTGCGGTCACTACTAACATTCACATTCTCAGCCTGGAAGATTTTTTTTAGCTCTTTAAGAGCACCAAAAATAAGCATCTTCTTAGGAAGATGTCATAAAAGTGAATACAGTTGTTGATGATATTTTTTGGTAGTAAATTTTAAAAAAAAGGTAAATATACTGTATGTATACATATATACTACTCCAAATTAAACAAACAAGTGCAACAATATTTATATGTTACGTAAACAGCTCCTAAAGCTGTATAAGTTTTTAGTATTAGCCTATGTCCAGAAAATCATTGCCTTAATTGAGTTCAATCCTTTCTAAACCATGCAGTAAAAGCCTAAAAAGAACCTAAAGCGTATTGGAGAGGTGCAACAACAGGGAAAATAATAATAGTAATAATAATAATAATAATAATAATAATAATAATACTGTGATACATGTTCACATTACCTCCAAGTTCTTTTATATTTAGTACTGCATTTGGGAAAGACACTGCCTTGATGCTGAAACCTAAGAAAAAAAATTACAAGATCAAATTAATATTGCAAAATTGTGTTGGCACAGAACACTTCGATGACATCATCAGTTCCAGATCAAGTGAAGAAGTAAAAAATGTACTCAGTCACACCACTAACCTCATGTTTGTTTTCAAGAGACAACGGGGCGAACATTCGGGAATGATTAACGCAACTCAAAACAAATGTGGTTGAGGTCTTAACCTGCTACTTTGACTTTACACCAGAGGCAGCTTTCATCAAGTTCACATCAGGTGATGGTGAATGTGTCATGCAAGAATTTTAGAAGTTCAAAGATCTTACAGTAAAGAGTAGCAGATAGAGGAGAATATAGTACTGTATATGAGCCGGCTGAACCATGCCGGTACGTTGTAGTGACACAGAGCATGTAACACTAATGGTGAAAGGTGTCTCAGGTTCAATCCTGTTGCTCGGTCATTGTCAGTGTGGAGATTCGACTGTCTGTACTTTAATTTGGCGCTTGGTGTGAATGTGTGTATGTATTGATGTATTGTGCCCTGTTATGGATGCTTCACACCCATTTTTCCCAGGGTAGCTCCACCATCACCCTGACATGGATAAAGCAGTTTGTGAAGATCATTTCACATAATTTTTACAATTCTGTGAAACAGTATTTGCCTCTTCCTGTTTTTATTTTGTTGTTGTTGTTGTTGTTTTTGCCAGTAAGACAAGCATAACCAGTTATTAGGTTTAGAAGGGGGAATTACTTATTCACCTTATTCACTTATTATCCAGGTAGGTTTGGACAGCTTTTTTTACCTTAATAAATAAAATCATCATTTAGAACCTGCTTTTTGTATTTACTCGGGTGATCTTTGTGTAATGTTAGGGAGTGGTGGCTCAGGTGTCTAAGGCTCTAGGTCGTTGTGGTAACTGAGGATGCAGGTTTGAGCCCAAACATCAGCCGCTGTGGCGACCCTTTGACTGGAGCAGCTAAATGAAAGTTTATTTTTGTGTAATATAAAAAATTGGAGGATGATCTGAATAATTAAATTAAAGTGTGCCAAATACGCAAAAAAAAAAACAAAAAACAATCAGGATCAAATACTTTTTCACACACTGTATGAGTGGCACATGAATAAACTCTATTAATTAACCCTAATTAAATTGTAAACATATTTCTGTTGTTGTGTATACTATGTTCAATAATACTATATTAAATCTTTACCTGTCGTGGGTACAATGTCATCAAGACCTTCGCTGCAGAGCCGTGAAACAAGACTGGTCTTGCCAGCACCACTGAGTCCAATACACACCACATCATACTCTGGTCTAGGAGAGGGGGGACCTTTACAGCACAGCTTTCTGAAACACTAGTTATATTTAAAAAAAAAAAAAAAAAAAAGACAAAGAAAGACAGAAATTGCAATTTTATAACTAATTAGCAGTGATACCCATGTATTATACAAACTTTACTTTTGACTGAGCAATCTGATTTGACCAGAGGTTTTCCTCATTATTGGTGATAATGGATGGTAACGTCACTGGGCTGTTTAACTACAGTATATGCATCACTTTGCATACCAGGTGTTCTATAACTGTGAATTACACTGTCAGTACCAGTCCGGATGAAAAGTCTTCAGGACCGAGGAGTTAGCTGCCAAAATGCACATTCAAAATTGTGATGGGAAGTTTGAATCATTTTAGTGACTCAGTGAACAAATCTTTTTTTGAGTCATTTAGTTCATTTCATTCTTTTGATGAAATAAAATGTTACATTTTCAATAAACAGACCCCCAACACGTCTACATACAAAAAAATTTGCCTATAGTTCCAGTAATGAAAATATTACAATGCAGCTAAGGACATATTACAATAAACAGTATGAGCAGCTCACCTCTTATATCTTCTGGTCCGAATCGTTCATTCTTTTGAATCTATTGCACGGCATAGCATCTATAGGAGTCACGTGACTAAAGAACAAACGACTCGGATAAGAAGACTCAAAGGTAACTACTGTACTCATTTCTGTTTCCTGTACATAACCTATGGAGGCTTTGCGATGCTTTGCGCATGCGCACCCTGTAGAAAATGAACGAATCACTCTGCATGTTAAAGACTCGCTCAAAAAGAACGGATTGTTCATGAACGACCCATCACTAATTCAAAACCTGTCACGTACGTATTTTAGCAAGAAAACACATCTGATAATGTTATTATGTCATTTTAAACAACACACTGTTTACTTAATCATTGCTTGTAAGTCTTTTGGCACTATTGCTTAATTATAGATAATTACATAAAATAACGCAAAAGTTAATGAGACATTGTGAATGGAAAGTGAATATACATTTGCCATCCACTTTATTAGGAACACCTACACAATTTAAGTGCTCATTCATGCGGTTATCTAATCAGCCAATCATGTAGCAGCAGGACAATGCAAATAATCATGCAAATACAGGTCAAGAGCTTCAGTTTATGTTCAAGAGCTTCAATAAGTGTCTCTCCACAGACTATTCAAGTATTCAAAATGTATGTATGTAGGCTGGTTATCTGAAATCCTACAAAAGCACTAACATTAGAATGGTTTCACCAGCTGTGGTTTCTTATGTACAAATGCCAAAGTGTTAACAGGTCGACCATGTTGATCAAGCTCTGATATCTGATATTGTTATATAACACAGAAATTGACATGACAGTAAAGTATTAGAACTATGAAATTTGTTACGAGCTTCAAAGAGTACGACTTGGCGGTAAGTCTTCTAGTGATTTGTGCCAAAACATTTCTGATCACTGTACAAAAAGTATTGAACCTATGCTATGCATTGGATGACCTAAATATGTGAATATTAACATAGTACCACCTAATGTATTGATGACAATCATTATCTTATCATTTTCAGTATGTTCTGCTCATCAATGTACACATGCGACTTTAAAAAAAGTAGGATATCAGCAAACATGTAGCAAATTTACAAAACTTCTGTTGGCCAGCTTTTGGGATAGTCCATTTTAGAGCGAGGAGTACGATATACAGTACACACAATAAATCCAAACGGACACTTTGATAGACTCACTATTGACTGCCACAAAAATTCGCTTTGAAATAGATAAAAAAGAGAAGTCGTTTTTATTCCATTAACACTTATTCCCCAGCCCAAGCCCCAATAAAAGTTGTAAAAGCTATAATGTTTTATCTCAATGCCATTTCTTTTCTTCTTTTCCCCCCCAGATCAAGCCAAAGTTCCACAAAATTTCATTGTGACTATTAAAATAGCAACATATCTTAGATTTCTATATGTTAGATTTATTATATTTGCTCTAAAATCTAATTAAAAGAATGAAAATGAGTGCTAAACGATTGTAAGAAATACAACACAAGAAAAAACATTTCTGATTTGTTAATAGTGTGCTGTTGTGCCTCCTGCTTATCAACATACTGTAAGTGTTTTTCATACATTTGTTAACCTTCCCAATGGTATAATATATTTCATAAAAATCAGCTGTGCGGTTGGACCCGCACACTGCCTCATTTACAAGCAGATGAGTGTCAAACACATGAGTCTCGCTAGAACCAGGTCTACACTGTTACGCTGTAACATGCTCAGATGTTAAGTGAATGATTCACATTGCTCTTTAATAGCATAATGATTAACAGCATTATAGAACTGTGTGCCAAACTTTGAATACCCCATGGAACACCATTAAATCAATCATTAAAAATGGGAAGAATCTAAAATAATGACTCTGCCTAAAGGTGAATGTCCACTAAACGTCAGTGACCAGGTAAAAAGGGCATTGTCAAGCTAAAGAACAATTTAAACAGATGGAGACCAAATTGTTGGAGAGATCCATGGCTAAAAAGCTAAGCCCAGAGACTCCACAAAGCTTCAAGGAAGAGTGGCATGCTATATAAGTTTGCCATGTGTGAAACATTCTCTGGTCTGATAAGAATTAAAAATATGACTTTTTTGGCCTTGAAACAGAGCTCTACATATGGTAAAAGCCCAAAGTCTGAAAGCACAATGCCAGAAGTGGAGCATGGTGGTGATATCATAATGTTGAGAGTTATTTTAACAAATTATGATGCTCTTCAATATTATAGGTTAGTTGGGTAGTTTTAAGCTTTCCAATATTAAAACTAAAGTGATGCTCTGTAAAATCTCTATGTCAAGTCGGATAGGTTAGTTTTGTGTTATGGCCAATAGAGTGCAATAGGTGAAATGTATCAAAACGTCACTTACAGTACTCACTCACTCATTCTCTCATCATGTATACTCCTTTATCCTATATACAGGGTTGCAGGGGGCCAGGAGCCTATCCCAGGAGACTTGCGGCACGAGTCGGGGTACACCCTGGACAGACACACTCATTCACACAGTACAGCCAAATTGGGAACGCCGATTAGCCTATTCTGCATGCCTTTGGACTGTGGGACGAAACCAGAGTACCCGGAGGAAACCCACCAAGAACAGGGAGAACATGCAAACTCCATGCACACAGACCCGAGGCAGGAATCGAACCCGAAACCTGGAGGTGCAAGGCGTCGGTGGTAGCCACTAAGCCACTATGCTGCCATCAAATCTTCACATTTGGCGAAAATCAGTTGATAAATACTTTCCTTGTCTTTCTGATCGCTGAACATATATATATTATCCTTTTGCACTCAGCTGTTTAATATTGTGATCGACTTTATTTTTCCATATCAACGTTATGACAGAGAGAGAGAGAGCGAGAGAGAGAGATCCTGGTGGCTGGTGACAGTCGTGTCAGTTTATGAATCACTGTCTCTGACTGGAGGCCTGCTGGGAGACATTAGGAGGCAAACATAGTGTGAACCATGAAAAAGATCATTATGTGAAGATTCACAACTATAGAGACTAATCTAACAGAGTGAAATCTAACAGACTAGTTTAAGTCTGGTTTTATATAAGACATCTTATTATTTCATATACATTTCACCAACAAACAACATGTGATTGTCTTTCAGCATTCCCTCTCTCTAAAAAGCACTAATCACTTTCACAGGCTCAGACAGCAAACACACAGCACACATGATCAGTCAGCAAGGAGCACATGCTTCCGCTTTGTCACACAGCGACCTGGACATCTGGTTCTGTAAGTGCCGGGAGGTCTAGAGACCAAATATACTAACATTGAATTCAAGCCATTCACATCCCCGCCAATGTCCCTTCACATACAGTGCACAAAAGCAGATGATAAATTCAGTCCTGGAACTCCGACCTTTTCAGAGCCATCAGGTCGTCAAACAACAACCACAGGCTAGCTGTTTATACCATTATAGAAATATTCAGAAAGCAGCTAAACCCAGTTATCTTTAAAAAGATCATAACATGGGGGATTTAAAGCTTTTAAAGACCATTACTGTATGAGTAAAGACATATCACATTAATAGATATGCACATGAACATTATTATGAACATATTAAATAGTCATCACAATCAGCACTTGGAGGTCAGCATTTGTGGGCAGAGAATACGAGATAATGTCTGTCCCATTCATAAATAAGTATTAGTTTCTCAATGTTTACGCCTCAAAAGTATCGAAAATAAGTAATAATTCACTTAAACTTTGCATTTGTGACATTTTTTTTACTGATTGTCCTTGTTAGCAGTGTTCAAAATCCAGTATATCCTTATGGATATTTGCTCCTTTGAACTTAAATTTATCAATACGAGATTCATGTATAACCCCATAGTGCCATAGTTTTGCAGCAGTGTCTCAACCGACTTCATGAAGGCTGCTGCTTTATGACTGCTCATCCAGGAAGGGCTAAACTCCAGCATTAATGCCACTTTTTCCTTCCTAGTGACACTGTTTGGGAATTCCTTCATCAGACAGGATCTTCTTGTCTGATGAAGCCACAAGCTTTGACTTTTGCCTTAGACAGCTTAGGAACAAAAGCTTGAAAGATACTACAAGGCTGCCAACTGCTTATCTAATTGCTTCAGAAGGCCCACTTTGATGCGCCTGGTGGTCAGCACCTTCCAGGGGTCTACTAGTGGTTGGTTCTCCACAGTTAGTCTTTTGGCTGCTTCATTAAAGGGGTCACCACAGCAGAATAACTTGGCATAAGTTTTACACTTGCTGATGCAACACTCTCATTTTATCCAGGCATCCAGGAATCCTACCACTGAGCCACCAATGCCCATTTGCCACAAATGCCCAAGTAACATTTTTTTTCTGAATTTATATGAGTGAAAATACCTTTGCAGTAAAAAAAGAAAAATCACAAGTTAACACTTACTACACAGAAACAACAACAACAACAATGACATAGTGTAATTTAAATATCTATGCAGAGTTGCATGTGACCATCTCATTTGATATAGCGAAGTTTTCCATAATGAGTTTTCCATATTTATCATTTTTGGCAGGAGTAACAATTAGCAATAAAGCTTTACCTTTAGAGTTTTTCCACATGGGAACGTTTTTAGGATGGATGACTTTGGAGTTTCCCTGTAACATAAGTTTTTTTTTATATGTCTTAATAACTTTAAAAGAGAGAAACAAAAAGATTTTTATAAAGTAAAACAGGAACTTGATTCATGGAGTTTCTACAACATAACTACATTTAACTATTAACAAATAGAAATATTATGTTGTTTGACAACAAAATAGTAATAAATGTATTTATTATTTATTTTCTATTTTAACTGTATGCTCCATCATGTCTGAAACAAAAGCCTCATCATACCTTGTTTACAGAAAGTAGTAATCTATTATATAATTGAATATGTGGCCATTCTGTAAATATACAGTACAGTTACATGCTGGGTGGTGTAGTGGTTAGCACTGTTGCCTTGCGCCTCCAGGGTCCGATTCCCGGCCAGGCTCGATTCCCGTTTCTGTGTGCATGTTCTCCCCGTGCTTGGTGGGTTTCCTCCGGGTACTCCGGTTTCCTCCCACAGTCCAAAGATATACAGGTTAGGCTAATTGGCGTTCCCAAATTCCCCATAGTGTGTGAATGAGAGTGTGAGTATGTGTATGTGCCCTGCGATGGATTGGCACCCTGTCCAGGGTGTACCCTGCCTTGTGCCCTAAGTCTCCTGGCCCCCGTGACCCAGAATACAGGATAAAGTGGTATAGAAGGTGAGTGAGTGAGTGAGTGAGAGTGAGTTACATGCTGTGTACAGTCTTTGCAAAAACAATTTCTTAAGGCACATTTTTATGGTTAAGGGTTCTAGATTTCTGATGCGGTTCTACTTGGAGGCATTTCAGAATGATTATTAGTTGTCCAAAAATAACTTTATAATATGCCCTTTATAATATAGTATCTATGGTATGGGATATATGCAAGATTGAAAAGTATTCATGCACTAATTACAGCCTGGGAAAATGAACAAAATATTGTGGTTAACAAAGGTTTATTAGTGTTTCTTAGCCTCAGAAGGAAAGTGTCTTGGCTGCAATATTTTGTCTAAAAGGACATCAAGACATTACCTCACTGATGTTGGAGCAGAAGCTAAGTAGTTATACTTAATTAAATTAGGAGGTTTGGGTATGTACATATTTCATGCTGATATCAGCAGTAACACTGCTTTGCTATGTGTTTGCGGAGGGAAAAGTTTTGTTCAAAAGTG
This sequence comes from Platyallabes tihoni, assembly GCA_030068045.1. NCBI lineage: Eukaryota > Metazoa > Chordata > Actinopteri > Siluriformes > Clariidae > Platyallabes > Platyallabes tihoni. The sequence goes on along the minus strand of JAQQZS010000014.1, from coordinate 15,307,716 downwards.
CAAGAAAAGTCCATAACGTATGTGTCCATAAAAAAAAAGACGTCAAGACATCAACAGCTGATGTAATTAGGAAATCTGGCTGAGGTCCAGATTCTGGCAGGAAAACAATGATCTAACAGCACTAGACCTCGCCGCGGCAGACGAGGGAATACAGCCAGGCCAAATCCACTCAGCAGTGCCGCAATACTGACTCTTCAAACCTGATCGAACCAACATAGAACAATGCCCCGTTGCAAAAACAACTCATTTGCCTGCCAACTTCTCCTGAATGGAGCCCTCAGTGGATTGTGGGGAACCTTGTCTGCCCTTCACAATGTGGGGAAAAAAAGTGGTAGTCTGCTAAATTCTCTCAAGAGAAAAAGAATTTGTTAGCGCTGCACTGAATCTGGAAATGAGTGGTCATCACCGGTCAGGGTGCCCACTTCGGGAAGACTGTTGGCATAGCGTGAGCAAGAGGCTTAACCCTCGGAGACTGGCGAGCATACACCAAGGGTTGGGAGGGGTTGCAGTCCTTGAGGATAGACAGCCTAACTGCTCATTCTGCTGAGCTGTCTGTCAAGAAGAGTGTCTATTTTAGAGGACAGTGTTGTATGTTTAGAGCCAATAAACAAGGGAGCAAATGAGAGAGAAGCACCACACAGACGAACATGGCTCGCATTTCATTTCTTTTGCCCTCGGAGACAGCAGCGCTGAGTGTTTGTGTGGGGCTTTGTCTGCACATTGGCAATTGCATTCTTGGTCTCATGAAGGGAGCCAGTGACGGTTCCATCATCTCATTCCTGAGGTCTCGAGAATCTACTGGGAAATTGAAAATCTTCGGAAAAAAACAACATAGTTCCACTTATTTGTAAAGGTCATTCCCATCCTTATTAAAGCCATTGCGATTGCATCTAAGATCAGGAAGGCATTTCCTTCATTATTACATTTATTGTGGCACACAAACAATGACAACCCATTATCATTAAACAGCTACCTAACCAGAACAGCATGGCTTACAAGTATGTTTCTTCCTTGAAGACAGATGTGAGCGAATACCATTTGGTAGGCAAGCCTCGGCGACAGACAGCCACCACTTACATCGACCCATGTTAACTGAGCTCAACTTTCGCAGATCTGGAGACAAGAGTAGTTCAGAAATCGAAGACATAACTGTATGTCAGATCCTTCTGCTGAACATTAGTGGCATGATTCATTTTAATAGCTTTTAATAATTATACTGAATTCAAAACAGAATTTAAAAAATATACTAATAAACATATTTGATTGCACAGTGGCTTAGTGGTTGGCACTGTTGCATCGCACCTCCAGGGTTGGAGTTTGAATCTTGCCTTTGATCTATGTGCACATCCTCCTCATGCTTGTGGGTTTCCCCTGTTTACTCTGGTTTCCTCCCACAGTCCAAGACATGCACTTTAATGCTGTTGAACATCCATGATATTTTGTTTGATATCTTTGTTTTTCTTTGTTACATAATAACACATTTAAAACTTTTTATTATTATTGTTAGATTATGTTACTATAGAAGCAATAACATATTCGAATTTGCTGCTTAGAGAATAAGAATTAGGACAGCTGTCAAAGCCCATTAATTCAGATTCGAGATTTTAACTAGGATATGGCAAAAGTAAGGAATAATGCATGATTGTCCATGCTATTATCCCTCACTTACTCATTATCCCTCACTTACTCAAGATAATGAGACAGAAATAGCACAGCATCTGCTGCCATGGGAAAGTCCTCAGACTAAAAGAAGCAGCTTTATCTCAGGCTGTTATGAAGTTCTGACACTGGAGACTCCTTTCATAAATACACGATACACAATAGCTCTTTGGCCATATGTAAGACATGACAAGTGCATAGGGACTCGTATTCATTTCTGCCAACACAGATAGATGCAGTACAACACAGAAGAAAACATAGTGCAGAAAAGCAGGGTCAACATGTAAGTATCAAACATAATAAAAGATCATTAAAATAGAATCTAACTAATCTCAGCTGTTGGAAAAATGTATGCGATGAACTATTGAATAAGGTACTGAGAAGAAAAATAATTAGTAAGCATTATGTAATAATAAGTGCAGTAGTGTAATGAGTCGAATAGCATGCTGTATAATGTGCAAATTATTATACATGCTTAAAATGTATACAATAAAATAAAAACATAAACAATTGTGGCACAATTGTACCTGCAAGGTCAAGGGTACAAATGCCACCTATGGGTCTGTGTACTTGGTTTTTGCATGTTCTCCCCATGCTTGGTGGGGTTTCCTTTGGGTACTCCAGTTTGCTCCCACAGTCCAAAGACATGTATAGTATTTCCAAATTGCACATAATGTATAAGTATGTATGCGTGTGCCATGGGATGGATTGACACCCTATCCAGGGTATACTTCGCCTAGTGCCCAGGGTCCCCTGGGATACGCTCCAGGCAGCCCATGACTCTGGACATGATAAGCGGTAAAAAGAATGAGTGAGTGAGTGGAATTTAAATGTAAATAATCTTATAGAATGCTTCACCACACTAGCAGGTCTATGTGTTATTAAATTACAGCATTTTTTAATGCACTAATTATTAGGCTTAAATTATGTTTCACGTCCCACATACGTACATGTCTGTGTGAATGAACTTTAAAATCTAAAAATCATAATGAAATAGAATAAACTTATTACATGTGTATGGTAAGGAATAATCATAATGGTATGATGGTACGTTGTTAATGGCATAATTATATGTATGGTATGGTATAATCCAACAATTGAATTGAATTAAATTAAATTGCATCGAATTTAATTGAGTTGACAATTTACTAGTCGGTATATATCTTTAACTTAGTTTATCTTAATTAAGTACCATTCCTACAACAGAGTATGCTACATGTTTGAAAATGCAATTCTTTATTTATTTTAAAGTAAAAACTAAGTATATTCTATACAAAGTGTATTCTTAAAAAGTTATTTACTATAGAATGATAATGAATATTTACACACAGAAAAGGATGTTCTAAAAAAAAAAATTTTTTTAATTGTTGAATGTACTGTTATAAGAATGTAATACATTTATACACTTCCTACATTTTTATTTCATTTAATCTCTATAATAATTCTAATACTAATTTCTACACATGTTTAGAAAAAAAAACTTAACGTTTTTTAGATTGAGGTTTTTAAAGAGGTTTTTGTTGTTGAACTTAATGAATAAATGTTTAACTAGCTTAAATAAATTTCCCTCCACAAACATTACTGTTACACAGATTAAGTTGTGTTGTGGAAAATAGTTAACTAATTATAGTTACTGAAGTTAAATTGTCCTTCTCTAAAATAATGTTGAGCAGTGCGTGTAATCCTAGTGCGGGAAAGGTTGTTTAAATATCCTTTGGATAATCACAGGGTTTTCTCTTCCTTCAGGGTCTCCTTCAATTTTTTTATTATTATTATTATTATTATTATTATTATTATTATTATTACTATTAAATGTGTCATTTGTATTTAAATGCTCTTGCTTCAAGGAAATCTATTTGCCTATGATGTAATGCACTGGCAGTACTTTCACAAACATTAATCAAACTAATTAGACTAAAGTGCCATTAGATATTTGACTAGGACCAGATTTAATGTGTCTGGAAAAGTGTCCAGTGCAACTACTTGCTGCTTGAAGAACGCGCATAAATGCAAGCACATAATCGATACCCAAACAAATATCAAATGCACATAAGCTGTTTCTGCATAATAATCATTAGAAGGTGCCTTTCCCAGGGTTCTTTTTTTTTTTCTCGGTTGTTTTTCTGGACGAATTAAGGAGAAGCCAGCAGGATTGAAGAAGGGAGACTGGGGGGAGGGGAGCAGAGAATAGTTGCAGACACAGCAACGCAGACAGCAGGGAGGACCCAGGCGAGCCAGCCTAGACCTGGCATTCCCTCACTGAGCACACTCGTTCCAGCTGTGACCCTTCCCTGCCCAGACGACCGCTAGCAACACTTGTCTGCATGGCTCTCCTGTGACCTTTGAAATGACAGTCCTTTATATGGGTGTCCAGATGGAACAGAGCAGCAATAGTGCTAACTGATACGTGTGTAACACACACCAGTCATAACACAGCTCCCGACTGCACAGCAATCCATAGTGAGAAGCTGCTGCCGTCTCGGAGGGGCGGTGGTGATAGTGATGGTGGTTGGGAGACCTTCATTCATCTTTTCCCCACCCTTCATGTTGATGGTCATGGTTTAGATAGAAGACTGACGGCCTTACAGTGAGCAGATGCATCGACATAGGGCATATAGCAGGTTTGTGCCAGCGAGATAGCTTGCCACGTTTAGAGTGGATGAAAAAATAAATGCTGGCGAGACCGTTATGTCCACCCTTTGTTGTCGCCATACCAACCAGAGACAGGTTACTCAACTGTCAAGTCTGTTATGCACAAGCAGAATCCATTGAAGTCTCCCGATATTTGAAAAGAAGGTTTTTTTTTTTTTTCACACACACAGAGATGTTAGACATTCCCCTTCTCACACTCTGTCAGCATTCAGCACAGATGTTTTCTGTCTGTCCAATAAAAATATAGGAATCGGAGAAGTATCCAACTTAAAAGTATTGTAAGAAGATTACAAAATCTTGATCCTTGTCAGATGTTGCGAACCTACAGCCATGCTTGCCATTGTCTCTGCGGGAATCCCTTCAGCACAGCCAATTCCCTGCGTCTGTTTTCAGGCTTGTGACCCATGTGTTTGTGTGAGGCCATGCTGTAGGTCCAGACAGCCACAGCAACAGTATGCGTCACTATGTTAGGCCACAGCACCCCCTAGCTATCTTTCCAAATATCGAGCTCAACTTATTACCTGAAACTTTTATCTATTAAAACAGATGACATGATAAAAATATATAATAATAATAATAATAATAATAATAATAAATTATTTCCACAGCGATATTTGCTTCAGTAGGGTACCAAACCCCAGGAGATCTATTAATGTTTTTTCACAATGTGTATTTTACCTCCAACTGTGGAAAGCGCCTGATATTTTTAAAGGTCATTAGATCTCCAAAAAAAATCTCTTCAATTCTAGATAGACAGTATTTGTTTTTTCAGGATGATAAAATATTTGCATTGCATGGCAGATTCGTGATAAACCTCTTTGATCCACATGGCGTTAAATTAACCTAGGACAAGGAAATTCCTACTTTGCTTTTCTCCCAACAAACCCATCATACAGAGTTAACATTACATTTAATGGAGTATTGAACATTTATTTATACCAATTCACCCTTTCTATATACTGTATACTGTATATTTTGTTTGTTTGTTTTGATAAGATGTGAAGTACAGAGTGTAAGATCTTTGTTTGATCTTTTCAAATTTCTTTTAAGTGCAAGATCTTTTTTGATCTTTTTCCTTCAAGTGGTTTCCAGTAAAAAAAAAAAAAAACAGTATAAAAACATGTGAAAATACTGTTTATTTCTACACCTCATTTCACAATTTATCATTTCTATTTTTTCCAGTGGTGTCAATGTCCACAATTATTGTGTAGCAAAATGCATTTCCATGGAAAAAGCCAAATCTGCTTGTACAATCAAAGATCTGTAGCATAAAGTGCAAAAACACAGGGTGTCATTTTATATTTCAAATGTCTAGTTATGTACTGTATGTAGCTGTTGAATCTGTTTTATGTGGGTAGGGGTTGCTCAGGTGTACAGTGCTGAGGTGTACAGTAAATGTAGACCTTGTAGAAATGTACAGTATGTACTTGTAGGAAAAGCATGCACGTTTAAATGGCAGCATCAACACTTTGCACTGTTGTTAAATCAAGAAGGAAGAAATAGAGTTTGGTTACTTACTGTAGAAGGAACAGCCAAATCAACCAAAGCAAAAAAAAAAAAAAAAACACACACACACACAAAAAACTTGACTCAAATCCCATTTAGTGAGATTATCACCACTTTACCAACGCAGTCAACTCAAAAGCCAGAGAGTACAGACTTAAGTCTTAATGTCTCATAGCAAGATGAGAGCAAGTGAAATGTAAAAATTCTGACGTCCAAATGTTGACTCCTTCTTTTGTGGACTAGAACTACTTAACATGTCTTCACTTATAAATTTAACATCTATGAGCAGACTGATTATCAATGATACACAAGTAAACAATGGTCAAGACTGAAAGTGAAAGTACTGAGCCAGGCAATCAACCATAATTAATCAATCAAACACATCACACCGTTTTTTGTGTGTCTGATCACCAATAATCTAGATCGCTGCATATAGTACAACAGGGCCGACCCATTTTAAGACTATGCTAATCTGTAATATATCTACACCCTTAACTGTAAGGCTTTATATATACTGTAGTTAGACACTTTTATACAGTGTGCTAAAGGTAGATGAGGAGAATGGAAGGAAAACAAGAGGAAACCCATATGGACATGCAATGAGAACATACTGTACACCACACACGATGTTCTTCTTCCAAAAAAATAGTACTCACTATTAGCAGTTCCGTCACACACACCTCAGACTTGCTCATTTATAAGAAATATGCATGATTCTTTAACACTTTAAGTGAGCAAAGAGGATCCTGAGGATAATACTATAAAATATTGTCATGGACTGGTTGAAATTTGATATGAAAAGTCACCAAAGAGTCTATGACGACGGTGAGACATTATTATTTATAAAAACCTTCACCAACAACCAAAATTGGCTGTGACCTTTTTCCTAAAATCAGAGTAATGGCTGTTCATATGTCAGAGGTGAGATCAGAGCTTAGAAGCAGCCTTGGAAAAACATTTGGACTAAGAATGGAGCGGAGCATCAGTCAAAAGGTGATTCCCACCGAGTCCCCATGCCTAGATCAGGTTACCACTGGCTAGCCACATGAAAGAGCCCCAGTAATCCACATACACAGGCGTCTGCAACTCCCCCTTGAGCCCCTCAACATAGCTTCCTCACCCATTTACCCAAAAACAGGAGCAGTACCAGACACAGGCCCTGTTCCACAAATTTCAGCCGTATCACAGAGGATTATCAAACCCTATATATATAACTTAGCTTGGTTAGCTGAGTCTACCATAGAAAGTTGTTTTTTTTCCCAGGGTCGTTTCATTTGGCCGTAGCTGCCAGGGCCACTGAAGGGTGTGAGGAGGTGATCAAACCCCCAAATAGTGCAAGAGGGGGGTGCGGCTGTAAATCTTGATGTCACCAATGGGTAGGCAGTTGCAAACCATTATCATAAATCTGACAAACGCTAATTTGATGGGAGGCTGTATCTGTCTGGACTGGCTGGTCTAGACGGCCTATTGAGAGATCCTACAGCAGGGGAACTGTTTGTTCCCTCACCATGACCATCTGGATTTGGCAATAAGCGGTACGCTGCACAGTTCACAGACTGAACAAAGTGGGCCATTTCCATTGCCATTGTGAAGGGTAAGTTCCTTCAGTTACTTTCCTGTACAATATACTTTTACGTTTACATTCCAGGACTGACTAATTCAAGTTCATCTGTATGTGTATTTTTTTTTATTGTAAGTACTGATGTTTTTAAAAGCCAGTTTTTTTTAGAACAGTGAAAGGAATCACTTATATATATATATATATATTAGCACTGGCAATGTACTCAGGATGAACAGGATGTAAAACTAATTTTAGGTCTTATATTCAGACTGATGTTAAGAGGGGCTGGAAAATTTTACTCGAAGAGCATAGTGAGGCTATCCAGAAGTGAGGCCTGTCAGTGATGGGTCCAAAAATATTGGCAGTTCCACCATTCACCACATGGCCCTCTGGGTCCGATTCATACCATCTCTTGAGCAGGTTATCATCCGAAAGTTTATCTCCAGCCATATTGAGGAAATTTATATATTTACTTAGTTTTGCATTATAGTTCCTCTCTCCTTGTAATAATTAAACAAAAGACAGTCTTTACTTCTTTGCTATGTTGACTCTTTTCCCAATCTGACAGCAAAACAAAGGATGGTTAACCCTACTGTGAAATGTTTTTGTTGGCACTCATTCTCACACAAATGTTGCATAATCCTGTCCTTCTACATAATTGGTCAGGAAAGAAAGAAGCGGTGACATAAGAAATATGATCTAAACAGGACATCCAGCAGAGCCTTTGAGAGAATACTAGGACCCCCGTTGTCTTTCCTGATCACATAAAGAGTAAACATTTATCCATCTGAAGCTTATCCCAGAATAAATGTAGCTATGTCACCATGTTAACAATGTACAAGAAGCAGGCTTAGGGGTAGGGGGTGTCTGCAGGGAGCAAGAGAAGATATCTACCAGATATCTCAAGGCCACACGGAGACATAAAGAGAAAGCTCCGAATAATAATTGTTTATATAAATATTGGAGTATCCAGGAAGTGTGTTGACATGCTACAATGTTTTCGAGGTTGTTTTTTTAATTCCCGTCAAACATGGCAAGTCACCGACATTTTAATTTCTTCACGTACGTCATCATTTAAAGTGATTAAAGCTAAGAATCTGTCATGATCATTGAAGACACAATTAATTGCGTCACCATTTTGACATTTCTCAGCATTATCTGACAAACATAGCATAAGCACATATTAAGAAACGTACTGAACAAACCTCATACCTTGCCTGTGGGGAAAAAAGGGGGGAAACAATTTCTAACACGCTTCTTCATCAAATTTCAAAGGCAGCCAATATACCCAACATGTTAACCTTTGCAGTACAAGAGCATGCTTATTCCCAGGGACTTCATTGTACATAGGTCGGCAACTTGAATGGGCCTTCATTAGAGGGAGTTTGTGTCAACAGTTTATTATGCAAATAGATATAGCCTCTTCATATGCTGACAGGTTCCAGCCATCCCCCTTCACTCTTCATTAAAAAAAAAAAAAAAAACCAAAGACTCAATACTGTTGGAATATTTAACAAACATCCTCTATGCATCTCTCTCTCACTCACTGTGGCTATTTTCAATCCGAATGCAAAATCACCTTCAGGAGGGAACGATCCATAATGGTAGCCATTGTGATCTCTAAGCTCCAAATGGTCTTTTTCCATCAAAGAACTTCCGGGAGGTTCTTGCTGGGTGCAGTTGAATGCCCACTCAGTCCCCATCCCGACCCCCCTGCTACGGTAAAGGTTGATCCCATACAAGGGACCCCACACCAAAATAGTCAATTAAGCAAAAATGCATAGCAATGAATTTCGGCATTGTTTTCTATGATGGTAATGAGAGCCTTTCATTTCCCTATGAGATATTTGATGTCTGTGCGTGTTTCAAAGACTACAAGGCTAATGAGAACTCATAGCCACCGCTTTCAATGCTACCAAACCTCTCTGGCACCCCTTTGCCATCCTTCGCACATACGATTTCAAAAATAATCCAAATATAACCTTTGGTTAAATAACAAGTAGAAGTCTTTATTGCACAGCAAAATTCTTTTTTTCCCCAGTACTAAGGGTGTTCCTCAAGAGCTCACCGGTGGCATTAACCAAAGACAAATATTGATCCATTGTGGGAGAACTGGAGCCTATCCCAGGGAACTTAAGGCACAAGGTGGGGTAGACTCTGGGTAGGGTTCCAATCCATTGCAGGGCACAACACAAACTCAATTTCACAAGAAATAATTTGGAAATGGCAATCAACCTAGACTAGTACATGTCTTTGGACTGTGGTAAAATCCATACAGAGCGGAGACATTCTTACCCCTAACCCTGGAGGTACAAGGTGATAATGCTTTCCATGCTTTTTATGTTTTATTATTTACCTTTTTTTTCTGCTTTTAGTAACAAGTGACATTTCTTTCTTCGCCTTTCTTGTGATATCAAGGCCTGATTTGATAAAGACCTGGGCCCGTATTCACAAAGCTTCTTAGAATTCTCTCAGAGAGCTCCTATCTTAGCTTAAAAAGTCCTAGCTGGGA
>JAQQZS010000014.1:15240719-15252521 GCA_030068045.1 Platyallabes tihoni | reverse complement strand
GCCTTCAGCATTCCTTTACAATGTAGAAAGAAATAAACATCAGGAACCATCATGGAGTTAGAAAGTGACCCCAAACTTTTGAACGGTAGTGTATGTTTATCATGTCTTCATAATTATGTACAAAATCATTCAGTATTTCCATATATAAGTTAAAAATGTATAAATAAATAACATTACAGGAGAATATATGCATGGCTGTAAAGAAAAAAATATAGTACAAGAGACCAGTTTTCGGATGGAAACAAAAGTATGCTCCTGGGATTTGCATAAAAATAGAAAGGAGCAAGTGTGACAAAGTTACCAGAAGAACTTATATTATCCAGCAAGCTCAGTAAAACCTAACAGCTGTTTAACTTATAGTACTGTGCAAAAGTTTTGGGCACATACAAAATTATGGGATAAGCATAAGATGCTTTTGAAAACATTTCAGCATAAAAGAAACATCTATAAAGAGCAATAAAGAGTAATTTGTTATGCCGAACATTGCGACCTCTTGTTATTTAAGAGGTTGTTTTAAAAGTGTAGAAAAAAACAATGTTCCTTCCCGGACATGTCTGCGAATGAAGTTCTGCTAAATATAAATGTGAGTATAAATGCTGGCTAGAGATAACATGCATGCAGCGTCAGCTTTACAGGAAATACTTACCAGATGGTACAAAGAAATGTCAACGTCCCAACAGAGAGGTAAGATCTTTTCAGTGTCATTGTTGAAAATAACACCTGTATGAAGTATATAGATCAGCCATAGCATTACAACAAACAAAATTATGCCCAATATTGTGTAGGCTCCTGTTGTGCCCCATGGGCAGGTCTGGTTCCTCTGGGCTTTACTATGCCACAAGACCTCTGGGGATGTTTTGTGGTGTCTGGCAACAGGACGTTGGTGGATCCTTTCTGTGGTGCACTGGTTGTTCTGGTTCCTTTCTATCATGATGAGTATTGAATCTTTTTGTCAAATTGTGTCCTGTGAAGGATCAGACCGGATGGGCTGGCCTTCGGTCCCCTGAAGCATGGGTGAGGCTTTGGTCCCTGCAATCCTGTCACCAGTTTGCTGATGTGTAGATGACGATCCATGTTAATGTTATGGCTGATACGTTTATATATACAATGCTGTAACTGTGCTATAACGATGTATGCAGTAAAACTGTCCTGTTTTTGCTTTTTGAAAATGTCTGAATTGAAGTGCCAAGATTTTTTGCTCAGATTAAGCCAGATTCCTGTTCCACCCTCCTGTTAAATGCTACAGCCATGAGTCAGAGAAAAAAAAAGTATAGCAGGAAAACAAAATCCCAAATCCATCCAACAGCTGTACAAGGCTTCACTCTGTGCCTTACTTAATGTCATGTCGATCCCAGGATTAGGATAATGTGAATGCTTGAAAGAAAACAACGGCCGCGTGTATAAGACTATGAATTACGTTGTTTTATTTCTTTACAATTTCCAGCTTGTAAGTAATGGGGTAATGGGCCTGCTTAAGCCCCAAGCAGCAGCTTCCAGCAATCCAGTTGTTCTAATTGTGCTGTTAGTGTTCTAGACAGACTAAAAAGCTATTCCAATATTTATGGATATGTTAGTTTATCAGTTTTCATTTGAGTTGAAAATAGGTTTTATTTTAGGAGGGACTGTAATTAATAAACGGTTACTGCAGTATTTTTAAGCCTTGAATTAAAGCTGAAAGAAGCCTACAACTTCAATCACATCTTAATCACTTCATTTTAAATCCATTGTGAATAGTGTAAAAGTCTCGGTCTGACTTGAACGCCTCTTGTATTTGACACTTGAATTTTTAAAAATCTTTTGGCAAAAATGCCAAGTCGAGTATTTAAATACTAAGCTGGCCATAAGGGGTCAAACCGAGACTTTTGATAGCGCAGAGTAACAGAACACAATTATGAGAATAAAAACTACCTTTACTGCTCTACATAATCCCCTGCTATAGTAATGCACCCACCATTTCACTAGTGCTTGGATACCATAAAGCAGAACGTTTTCAGAGCCATGAGATTCACGTCTGAAACACTGGCCTCTCAGGAACTCCTTTAATTGAATCTCCCAAACATGAGAAGTATCCCTTGGAAGTGAGGTCAGAGCTATCCGAGGGATGTGGCAGTAACTCCCAGCCACGTTCCTGTTAAGTGCAAATGGTGCGGTGGGCGTATGAAGTCGTGCATTGTCCTGCAAAAATAAAACGTCTTTGGGGATCACACTAGGCCCTGTTTTTCTGTGAACATTCTACTAAAGTGGGACTGCAGTGGACAGACCTTTTTAAGACGTTTGCACCATTTAAAATGTTTTCACCGTACTGTGATTGAAGTCTTCTGTAAATGTCAATCTGTTTTCAATCTATTCACAAGAAATTTCAACTCTCACGTTGAATGGCCCAAATATAAATTACGCTGTTCCAGCACCATGAAGCTACCAATTTTTTTTTTATACATAGTAGTCACATAATACATTCACAGATAGGAAACAGAAGCAGTTTTATTTACAGTCTGATGAACTGCATGATTAACGTAACTTTTTACACTTTAAGACGTCTGTGATTACCTAAAGGTACAGTAGAACCAAACAGCTTTATGACTTCAGTAGACACGAAAAGTGCCCTGGAGTCATTTTATTGTGTAATATCAGTCATTGTGAGGAAGATGGTGATCAGAAATTAACGATTGTGTGACTTGATCATTTAGCATGTGTTGGAACAAAAATACCTCTTGAAACTGTCACGCTGCACACACTTCTGCATTTGATTAAGTTCCATGCACCCTGCGTATGCTATGGTAGGAACATTTCTATTTATTTTAGGCATAGAGTCAAACTTCAACTTTTCCTTCCTTCCTCACTTCCTTTGTCACTTTGTACATCGACTGAAATAAACTCACCCACCCGCAATAGTCATTTATACCAGTTTGTCAATGTACGTCTGATCAGACAGTATGCTTTATAAACTTTATTAACCTTCAGCATGATATGAAATATAGGAATAGTGTACCAGTGATGAGAAAGATCTCTTGTAGGAAATAATAGCAATAGGAAATAGCCCGAGAAGAGACATGCTGTTTGAGGAAAATAATCAACAGCAGGGTGACGTCGTTTATCTGTTTCACTTTTTTTTTTTTTTTCATAATTCCGTTATTATGGAAAATGAATCAACACCTTGTATCCAGTCGTATTTTCATCTGTGTCATGTAGCTGGGTGTTATTTCATTTATGAGACTTTATTCAGAAGAAATTTTTACCATGGAAAAAGATCAGCTCGTTCTGTTTAAGATGAGTCATTGAGGTTTTGTGTGTAAAGGTGTTAAAGGTTAAGAGGAGTATATGGTTGCAGCCCTCAGACATTTAATCATTTATTAGGCATGTTTGACAGCCACGACACTTCTGAGTCACATTTGCTCTTTGTACCGTGAACCGCTCATCTTTCTTGTGTTGCAGATTTCAGTTGATCATAGTGGTTTAACCACTTTCTGAAACTCTTGTTCGTATTACTAATGCGAGCAACAGCTGGAAGAACACCTGCGGGTGATGCGATGATGTCTGAGATGAAAATAGTGGGACCTCACATATAACCGTGAGATTGCCAGTACACGCTTAAAGCAGATCCAAAACTTTGCCACCTGTTCCTTGTTACACACTTTCTTGGTAAGGTGGAAATTAAATGATGAACCAACACATTTTTTTGTGGAAAAAAACCCAGCTGTTCTGTCTTGATTCTTGGTCATCTTGATTTTTTTTTTACATTCCTTCTACCAGAAACACCTCAAGCAGGCTCGAATCTTTTTAAAATGTTTTTGTTTTACCATAATATATACTAAATATTCACAGATCTGGTCACAGTGCAGCTTTAGCAGGTTTAGACTATAATATAATAATGAGCTAATCAGAGACAGCAGTGGCAAGTAACTACACTGACAACATGATAAGAGAAAAGTCTTCAGAGAAGACAAACTCAAATTACACACTGTGATCGGAATGTGATGATACAGTAACTGCTCCTGCAACATGGGGATGATGTAACAGGCTTGTAACAGTGCTAACCACCCTTCTGCTTGCAAAAGCTTATGGATGCACATGATTGGCTAGTGCCGCTATGACAAAATAAATGTGACAAATAAAATGCAAATATGTCGACTCCTCCCCCTGAGAGAGTACTGCCAATTTGACTTCTGGCTAAGCGCAGGCATTTCTGTTTTTTCCCAGTGCTTCCAGTTTGTTTCTACTGTATAGTGGTAGAACCTGTATTTATTTGAAATTGAATAGAAATAAAGTAGAATCCAAAGTCACATACACATACTTGTAGCACTAAATGGATATGGATAGTATCATAGAGTTAAAATCCTAATTAAAAAGAGCAGAACGTTTTAGAGACATGTAGACATTATAAATACAATTTTTTTAATATGTTCTCAAGTGACAATACTATAGAAATGAAAATTGGATAAACTTTGGAGTCATCAGCTTGTATAGCAGTAGATTTACTGTCCTCTAACAATAAGAAATTATCTCTAAACTGGCAACGAAAATGATGTGAACATGTCAAAACTGTGTCCAAGTGTCAATATTTTATTTGAACACCATTGTTATCCAGCACGACCTTAATCCTCCTGGGCATGGAATTCACCAAAGCTTCACATGTTGTTGCTGGGATCCTCTTCCACTCCTCCATAATGTTATCACATGGAGGTGCTGGATGTTGGACATATTAGACCTTCCACTTAAAGATGCCCCACAGGTGCTCAATAGGATTCAGGTCTGGACACACACTTGGTCACTTCATCACCTTCCCGTTCAACTTCCTCAGCAAGGCAGTTGTCATGTTGGCAGTGTGTTTGGGGTTGTTATCACATAACTTCAGTTTTTTTTTAAAGAAAGAATGTCATGTTCTGCTTCAGAATGTCACAGTACATGCTGGAATCCATGTTTCCCTTAATGAACTGCTGCCCCCCAGTACCAGCAGCACTCATGCAGCCCTAGACCATGCTACCACTACCTTGCTGAACTGTAGGCAAGAGACAATTATCTGGGTACTCCTCTCCAGCTTCTGCAACCTCTGAAGCAATGCTGGCAGCACTCAATACGTCTGTTTTTTAAAGCCAGCTTCTGCACCTGATGCGCGGCATGAGGACTCGACTTCTTTGGACGACCCCTGCCAGGACTGTTCTGAGTGGAACCTGTCTTGGAAAACCTCTGTATGACCCTGGCCAGTTTACTGTAACTCAGTTACGAGATCTTCTTGATCTTTGCCATGAGGTTGCCATGTTGATCATCCACACTGACTACTCTAAAATATATACGAGTTTAATTTCTATAGTAATGTCCTTTGAAAAGTTATACTAAAACGTTTGCTGAAATTAGTGGGGTGTACTGACTTTTGTGAGACACTGTGACAAATCGTAATTAACAGCGTTATAATAATGGCAGTTTTGATTTTCTCTTTTTTTCAGAGCTCGAGCAGGCAGCAGTTAAGCAAACAACCAGCACTATATCTCATGAGGCAGTCACAGCAATGTGTTACAGACCATTAGCCAGACCTGCCCGCTCTCCAGTGAATTCTTATAACATGTTCCACCCAGCCTGCTCAAAGATCATAACAACACTTTATCCAATACCGCAATCGGGTCACGTTCACATTTTATAGCCTCAAAACATATCTTTTTGTCATGTTCACCTTTACGTGCCTCTCAGACGTTGTTTCTTCTTCATGTGTGGTGAGGTGCATTTATTCTGTGAGTGTTGTCTCTACATGGTAGAAAGCTCAGGAATGTGGGACCACTAGACATTCTTTACCAGGTCTTTTTTTTTTTTTTTTTTTTTTAAAGCCCTGCTCGGGGAAACTCTGTCCTGCAGGGCTTCATTCATGTTGTTAGGTGGAAAGAAAAGAAAAACGCTGATTCTTTCCTCTTCTCTCTGGCTGCTCACCAACAGGCCTGCATTTTTCACTTATGTGCACACACACACACACACACACACACACACACACAAATGCTTCACTGCAGTTGATTTGGTATCTCTATATCCAAATCTCAATCTCCATGATTTATACCTCGGATAACAATTAAGCCCGGAGATAAAAATGGAAATTGCCTGAGAGAAGCAGAGCTGAAGAACACTTTCGGCCACATCACTATGGTCGTATTAGTATTTCAACACATGCTGTGTTAAATGGAATGTAAATTATAATGAGATAATATGCATGCCTTTACGCATCGTTGTTCTAACTGTTACATCTATACCACCTTCTTTAGAACAAAAGGCAGTAGACGAGCTGTTTCTAGCCTAGACGAGCTGTCTTTAAGCGTTTACAACTTTGGATTATGGATATATTGTTAAATCAAGGTCAAATTTTAAGTTATTTGGATGTGGCACGGATATTAAATAAGGAGTAAAACCACAATTTTAATACTTCTTCGCATTATTTTTTAAGATATTAATTAGAGCACATGGTACACAATTAATGCTTAATTTTTATTTTATTTTTTTAAACGGGGTTACAAACCTTACTAAATATGATTAGGTTTTGTGGCAGGCAATTCTTATTGCATAATCATTTATTAAATGTGTTAAAGTCAATCATGTTCAAAAAATGCGTATGTGTGACGGGAATGGAATGGAAATGTTTCCAATTAGCATGTTTATTATATCTAGATGTCTTGAGTGTAAATGTGTACCTGCTTCTTTAAAGTGGATTGTCTCACTCACTCATCATCTATACCGCTTAATCCTGTATATAGGGTCACGGGGGACCTGGAGCCTATCCCAGGAGACTTGGGGCACGAGGCAAGTACACCCTGGACGGGATGCCAACCCATCACAATTAGCCTAACCTGCAGGAGTAAACCGGATTATCCGGAGGAAACCCACCAAGCATTGGGAGAGCATGCAAACTAACCCAGACCACACAGACCTGAGGTGGGAATAGAACCCGGAACCTGGAGGTGCAAGGTGTCTGTGTTAACCACTGAGCCACCGCGCCATGATCGTAATATTTAACTTATTACGCCTCTGAGTGGCGCACGAGGTCTACAGCCAATCAGGGACGTTTGTGAGCTCATGCAAGCGGAAGGAGCGGATAGTGCTGTCCTCCAATTGTGTTACGCCGCCCCCAACGGTGTGTGAGCAAGCAGTTCGAAAAGATGTGGTTGGCTGGCGTCACGTGATTCGGAGGAAACACGTGATAGTCTTCAGCCCTCCCGACTGAGTGGTAGTAGTAGCCTTAATGTGGGAGCCCCCTAGTGACGGGGAGGAATTGGTCACGACTAAAATTAGGGAGAAAATCGGGAAAAAATCCCCCCCCCCAAAATTATAAAAATGACAACTTATTGCAAATGTGCAATATTTTATTTATTTATTTATTTATTTAATTTTTAGAGGTTCAGCAATTAGCACCAACTTCACAAATACTGTAAATATACCCGATTACATGTTTCTTGCTTATGGAGTATGATTTAATCTGGCGATTATGCTTTGTGTATTGTACAAGAATTCAAGCTTAGGTTGTTCGGCTTCTACTCCTGCAAAAATACAGTTAAATAAATGTCCAAAAATGAACAGGATTAAATTACTCTACCCTCTTTACCTGCTGCCTTTTTCAAAAGCCCTTACCCTGCCATTCTAAGTGCGTGCCCTGAGAACTTGCGGACACGACACTTGCAAACATTTCCGAATAAAAACCGAAGGTTTCTGAGTAAGCCACGTTGGTTTAAATGCTAAGTGGATCGATCTTCAAGCGTCCGTGCAGTTTTCTTAATTCTTTTTTTGTGTTTGTGTTTTTTTTGTGTGTGTGTGTGTGTGTGATAGCACTCCAAGACAGTTATTTCATGTTTTTCACATTCATATTATGCAAACAATGTCATTATTGTTAACGTAAGCTCATAGTTGTAGATGATTCTGCTTCTGTAAAAGGCTTTACAACGTCAGGCATTTTTCTAATAGAATGTAATGTGTAAAACTGTGTAGGTGTGTGTAAGACCACATGTTAAGTTGTCACAGAGCAACTGCAGGAACACCGACGTCAGCAACCTCTCTTGAGGTTAAGTGGTTTGTTGCCTTTCTGTGAGCGCTTGCTGCCCAGGGTTGCACATGCAGCACAATGTTCCAGACCACAAATGATGCATAGCTCACTCTAGATTAATAACAGCAACAGATTTATTCATTCAGTGGGGCGTCTATTCCATGAGAGTCATAAGCCCCCTCTCGTGGCTCAGATCCTATTTGACTGATCGTTATCTAAAGTGGAGTTTGGTGTTCCACAGGGTTCAGTTTTAGGCCCACTGCTTTTTTTCTCTTTAAGTGATTGGATGCTAATTTGCTTAATCCTGATAAGACAGACGTTCTAGTCATAGGAACACAAGCAGCTAGATCATACTATAACATTAAATGGCCTTTCTGTTCTGTCAAGTGCAACAGTGAAAGACTTTGGTGTGATTATAAATCCCAGCCTTTCATTTGAAGCACATGTAGATAATATTACCAGGATAGCATTCTTTCACCTCAGAAATATTGCCAAGATAAGAAATATATTGTCACTAAACGATGCAGAAAAACTAATTCATGCTTTTATCACCTCTAGGTTGGACTATTGTAACGCCTTACTGTCTGGTTGTTCAAATAGGAGTATAAACAAGCTTCAGTTAGTCCAGAATGCAGAGTCCTCACTAGAACCAGATGATACGAGCACATCACCCCTATCTTATCCACATTGCATTGGCTCCCTGTGAAAATTTGCATCGATTTTAAAATACTACTCTTGACGTATAAAGCATTAAATGGTCTCGCGCCGCAGTATCTGAGTGAACTGCTTGTGTCTTACGGTCTGCCACGTCTACTTCAATCAAAGGATGCAGGCTGCTTGTCAGTACCGTGTATTATGAAAACTACAGCAGGGGGCAGAGTTTTTTCTTATAAAGCCACAAAGTTATGGAATAGTCTTCCAATTAATGTTCGGGACTCAGACACAGTCTCATTGTTTAAGTCTAGGCTTAAAACTTATTTATTTAGCCAAGCATTTTTGTAAATAGATTTGCCTTAGGTAAAGGAGCAGATCTGGGGGACTCATGGACGTAGAGTATTATGGTGAACTGGTATGTTTAGATGCTGTCTTCCTCACTCTCATTGATCACTCAGGTTTGTTGACGGTGAAGTGATTGGTCACTTTACATTTCAGGGAGCAATCATGTCTGTGTTTCCCTCTGGCTCTCCCCTTTAATTATGCTGTCATAGTTAGTCCTGCCAGAGTCCCTGCTTGCACTCTGCACGAAATATACAGTACATTCACATTGTTTGACTGTGACCATACCTAACTGCCATCTCTCCTTATCTTCTTCTCTCTCCTCTTCTCTCTCTACTCTCTCTCTTTCCCTCTAACTGTCTCTCTGTCGAGCTATACATGTCGCTCCTGCGCTGCCAGTGATCCAGACCCCCTCTGCCCCCTGGAGCTGTCTGACTCGTCCTGGTGTCCTGCTTCTGGTTGGAGATCTCGTCGCATGGATGCCACGTGTGGTCTGCCTGGGATGCATGTGGTGACTGGGGATGGTTCCACTTTACCATGAAGACGGTCCTGTCCTCGACTGATGCAGACAGCTGTTCTCTGAGGGCTTGTGACTTCAGTCACTCGATAGATCAGGACTGGAGTTTCCTACAGTCTACCTGAGCCTCCAATAATGAACTGGACTCAATTTTAACTTAAACACATCTCCTGTTATACTGGTCTTCCAATCTCACACAGTATGATGCAGATCAATCCCTGCTATGCATTCACCCAAATAAGGATGGGTTCCCTGTTGAGTCTGGTTCCTCTCAAGGTTTCTTCCTATTACCATCTCAGGGAGTTTTTGCCACTGTCGCCGTTGTCCTCTGCTTGCTCATCAGGAACAGTCTTTATCATTTTGATTCATACATGTTCACATCTCATACAAACTTAAATAATTCTTTTGTTTCTGTAAAGCTGCTTTGCGACAATGTCAATTGTTAAAAGCGATATACAAATAAAATTTAATTGAATAAGCAAATGAATTTAGCTTGGATACTCATTCATTTGAATATACAAAATATAAAAAAAAATTAAAAAGAATTTTAAAGTAACAAGTTTTTGTTTGTACGACTCGTGAGATAGATGTATCTGGGGTGTGATTTAATGTGACAATTTGTCTGTTCAACACCACGAGGTAATGATTCTATCAGACAACTAGGTTGTTGCATTATGAGTCATACAGAAGATGTATTCCCTTAGCTGTTGTTTTTCTCTGAATATTCAGACCACTGTGCATGCCTTCTGTTTGCCTAAAGTGATTATGTAGCAGTCACGGTCATATGATTCTCTTTAATGAGTCAGTCCTCAAGCCATTTAGCCACCTGAGTCAAGAATGTTAGGGTTGCAGTATTTGAGTTCAGTCACAAGATGTTATCTGTATCGACTTGGAATTGCCTTCAACTTCCTGCTATTGTATTTAGTCTCAGTCTTGCTGAATATGGTTAGAAATAAACGGTTGGTGTTATTTCTCTTTGACATGCACAAGTTTGATGAGAAGTAATTGTTTTCTAGAAAACAAATCCTAATCATTATTACGATGCATGATTAAATCTAGTTGAAGTAAATGCTTGGTCTTAAAAAGTATTTGATGCTTTTCTTGGCTCAGTCATGGCTAGCATGGCTCGCTCGTGGTCTTGACTAATGTGCTCATCGAGAAGAACAAGGAGCCCTTTAATGCCACGCAGCATAGCAAGGTTTGGACAACTATTGTGACTGACAGCTATTCAAAGTAGTAAAGTTACTTCTCTTTTCAGGGTTCCCGGTTCAATCCTGAGCTCGGGTTACTGTCTGTGTGTCATTTCTTTGCGTTTTCTCCCAGGGTCTGGGTTTCTCCAGGTTCTGCAATTTTCTCATATTTTCCAAAAATATCAAAGCAGGTGGATTGACTGAACTATATAGCCCCTAACTGTGATTGTCTTATTGTATATTGTCGTCTTATGCCCCTAAACAAGCTCCAAGCACAGTATACCCCTGACCAGGATAAAAGGATGAATATAAATGAACACAGCTGAAATTTAGTTTATTTCTTTAAAAGTGTGTAGACACCTGGTTCATTGAATTTTCATGGACATAGTACATTACATTTAGCACATGCCCTTATTCAGAACAACTTACAGTTGTATTTTTTTTTATTATACATCTGAGTAGTTAAGGATTAAGGGTCTTGCTCAAGGGCCTAACAGGGACAACTTGGCAGTCATGGGATTTGAACCTGGGACCTTCTGAACCGTAGTCCAGTGCCTTAACCTCTGAGCATCCAATCCATCCAATTTTCTACAATTGCTTAGCAGAATTTCCCATGAATCTTGCTTCCTTGGATGAATCCATAGTCAACTGTACTGTACTGTACTGTTTTCCACACAACCACTGGAGAGAATAGGAGGTCTGAATGTTGGAGACCATGGACCCTTGTACTATAAATGCAGAACATTTTAAGCTCCTTTATAGAATATTTTTTGAAGTTAAAAAATGGACTTTGCATTTCAATTCACACCAATACAAAACACAACATTTGCAAGATGAGATGCATTTACATGGACCCTATATATTTATATTATAATTGGACTAATAGCATCAATCAGAAAAAATGCATCATCATGTAATCACCTCATGTCTGCATGTTTGTCCATGTTAGGATGACATTAAATGACTTGACAAGTTTCCATGAGGGACATTTTACCTCCATTTAAGATATACATGTACAGTGGTGTGAAAAACTATTTGCCCCCCTCCTGATTTTTTATTCTTTTGCATGTTTGTCGCACAAAATGTTTCTG
>JAQQZS010000014.1:15212340-15227424 GCA_030068045.1 Platyallabes tihoni | reverse complement strand
AAGAGGATGCAGAGGATAGGGTTAGATGGAGGCAGATGATTCGCTGTGGCGACCCCTGAAAGGGAACAGCCGAAAGAGAAAGAAGAAGAAGAAGCATCAGACCAAATGCAGCCTTTTTAATTCGTTTTTTTTTTTAAGGAGCCCTTTCTCAGGGTTCTCAATCTGTGTTCATATATTAGCAAAGCAGCTGCAAAGAAATCACTAATATTAATGAATTTTCAGAATATGTATTTTTTAATAGTATTAAAATGATAAATAACAGACTGATGATCATATCATTTAGAGCTTCCCACATCTGTCTGTGGGAACTGTACATAGAATCATTCACAAACACTACTTGCACATTATAGGAACTCGACTGGGAGTTATTTCTACATCCCTCTACAGTCCTGACCTCATTCCAGGCCATTTAGACATGTTTGAGCCATTAAAGGAGTTCCTGGGAGGCCAGCGTTTCAGACATGAAGCAGGCAGTCCGATCATGGCTCTCATAACTGTGTTCTGTTATTCTGCACAATCAAAAGTCCTAGTTTGATTTGAAAGTTCATCGTATTTTAAAACGTATTAGTTTTAATAAATTAATAAATAAAAACTCTCAGCATTTTTACTATTAATAATTTGACTGCTAACTATTCTAACGTGAAATATTAAAGAGTTAAATAATCAATTTGGCACTGAACATACATCATCACTGATTAGTTTGATGGTTGGAAAAAAATTGATTATGATGATCAAAAACAGCAAACAAGACAATGTTTATTCCTTATTACCTCATTAAAGTACTGAGAATTCCATTATTGGCTAGATAGTGACAATTCTAGCTTTGCTCTGCTGAATTTCGGATTCATTTGAACTAAAACATGTCAATGATATTGATGTACGTCATACGTTTAATTCCTAAGCCATAGTTTAATTCAGAACCAGTTCACATAGTCAAAGCAGATACTGCCGAATGTCACTGCCTTATTATTTGCAGACTGCACTACGTACAGTACGTCACCCAAAGCAACACACATTTCTCCTGATTGCACAAGTGACTAGTGTTTGCTTTTGCAAGTGTTTCAATTAGCACCCTAGAGGCAGGGTCATCTCATTCTCTCTATGAGGTCTCAAGGTCAATGAAACATGACCGTATGTGCATACTGAGAGAAATCACACTGCAGTCTGAAAGCAAACAAGTCAAAATTTGCCAAATTCATTTGGCAGCTATGATTAAAAGGTTACACTGTATTGTGTTCCCACAATCTTATATGTATAGAAAAATCCAGATGTAAAAAATATATCTGTACAATATGTCTCTCTTTAATAAATAAAAGCAATATTCTCATATACTGTACAGTAAGTGGAGTAAAACATTTCAGGATGTGTTCTTATAGTAGAATAAACCGCCTTCAGTGGGGCAACAGTAAACCCCCTGCAGGTTGTCTGGCTTCATCACACTTCCCTTCCCAGTCATAATGTGCCTTTATCTGCACACTTCATCATGTTTTTTTTTTTTTTTTTTACTTATTCAAATAAAAAATTTGAGTGCTTAGACACTTTAATAATGAAGGCTTCCATGTGCACTTTAGTAAAAAAAAAAAAAAAAAAACCTGGTTGGCACGTTTATACCACTTGTGAGTATTTTCAAAAGATTTATTTATTATTTTCCAAAAAAGTGAGATTTTCGTTTCTAGCCATCCTTTTTTCCTTGTGACGACAGGCGTAATGGACATGAAGATTGAGAAGCTCAGAATTCAACTTAAACAATAGAGCATGCTAAACTGAGATGCCATTGCTTTAAGGAAGCCACAACATCCTGTTAACTCAGGGTCTGCCGTTGTGAAATGCCAAGACGAAACCACTGAATAACAGTGCAAAAGAATGATTTGAAATATAAAAAGATGAAGTAAACGATACACCTATCGGCCAACGTGAAATGGAACTGTTTATAAAAACCTGTTTTGAATGATAAATTACTGTGGATATTGATTTGATGACATACATCCAGGGGTCATATGGTACTTAATTATTACTTAATTAATAAATCCATATGGAGTGTATCAGTCCCTTTCTGTGTTATTCATCAATGAAAATGCATCGTCATGGACTCGATGTTGACTCGTTGTTAAACGTAGCTGTATGCAAACTAATAAAGGCTCATGCATAAATGAGAGTTTTGTAAAAGTTATTCCAGACCACCCCCTTGTGGCTAAATAAGGTATTTACAAGAAACTACACTACATGACCATCAATTTGTTTTGGCAAGTCACTACACCTGTGTGCAATGAAAACCCAAAGAAAGACAGTAAGTACACTTGGAGCTATGCTTTCAATTAGTCAGATTTATCAATCGCGACATGCCCTCTAGTGTCCAAAACTTTCGAGTGTTTATGTAATGTGCACCCACCCTGAGGACTTTGTTGGCTGTGATAACCGGAGGTTCATCATTCACTGGTGTGACTCGGACATGCACTGTCTTGGGAGTGCTGTGTTTTCGTAGGTCTGAGGCGTTGGCTATAATAGTGAAGTAGTCCTGTAACGTCTCAGAATTGTCATGGACATAGTAGATAAACTCCTGCTCCACCTGGAAAAAATATATATATATATATGAAGGTTGGAACACGTGGGTTCATCTCACTGTTATGAGCAAGACTTTAATTCAGCAACTAAAACTAGACAATGTGTAACCCATGAGGTAATACTTAACTCTCGGTGACTTACTGACTGTGCGATGTGTAACTACTCAGTCAGATGATGGTTATTCAGTAGCTCACAATTCAGTATTCACACTGATTTGAAAACTTAGATCTTAGATCCTTCATAATAGTTTTGTCTCATTAATTTATTTGCTGCATTATCACTTATACTGTGTTTACACTACACATTATTGAATAGATTTTTGGTGGCTTTGGATACACTTTCACATTGACTTTGGCTTCCACAGTGACACTGAAAAATTCAGCCAAATTCTCGCAGCCATCATGGCGATATGAGAGCACAGCATTGATTCAATTTCTATAACAGCCGCTCTGACAGTATTTAAAATATTTTATATATACAAAATATAAAATAGGTTTATATAAGTGAGCACAATCTAATTTCTACAGCTTTTACACAAAGACGCACATGGTGGACATTCTAGATAATCTAAAACGAATCATATATAGATTTTTAAAATGTGTCAAAAAAAAACCTTATAAAAATGACTGATATACAATACCAGTAAAAAATTGGACCCACCTTTTAATTAAAAGTTTTTTTTTTCTTTTTAGCGATTTATTTTCTACAGTCTAGAACAACACTGGACTATGAAATAACCCTCATAAAACTCGGAAAGTAAGAATTTTAGAAGAAGAGCATCGTTTAGAAATTCTTCATAAAAATTCTACTCATTTAGAAGTTTTAAAAGTTACCAGCTTGAAAAATCACAAATGAACAGCACCTCATATTAGAGCCGTTATGAAGGTTTTACAGAGCGTAAGTAGCAGATACATCTCAATATCCACTTTTCAAAGGAGATTATTGCATATTTTGGATGTCTTCAGCATTTATTTAAAATGTAAAACAAAATAAAAATCAGAAAAGACCATGGAATTAGAAAGTGTGTCCAAACTTTTGACTGGTAATACATTTAAGCTGTGTTTAAAGTAATATTTCTTGGACATTTATGGAAGGGGTCTCCAGTGCACTGTCGCCTTGCACGTTTGATTCCCGCCTCAGGTCTGTGTGCATGGAGTTTGCATTTTCTCCCGGTTCTTGGTAGTGTATCCAGTTTCCTCCCACAGTCCAAAGACATGCAAATTAGGCTAATTGGCATTCCCAAGTGTGAATGAGCAAGTAAGTGTGTGTGTGTGTGTGTGTGTGCCCTGTAATGGATTGGCACCCCATCTAGGGTGTACCCCGCCTCGTGCCCTAAGTATCCTGAAATAGGCTCCAGGCCCCCCGCAACCCTGTATACAGGATAATGCAGTATAGACGATGAGTGAGTAAGTGAGTGACTATACTATGTTTCTTACCTCACTCACTCACTTATTGTCTTTACCGCTTTATCCTGTATACAGGGTCGCGGGGTCCCTGGTGCCTATCTCAGGAGACTTAGACACCTGGACAGGGTGCCAATCTATCTCAGGTCACACACCCACACACACTCAAACATTCACTCACACACTATGGGCAATTTGGGAACACCATTTAGCCTAATCTGCATATCTTTGGACTGTGGGAGGAAACCGGAGTACCCGGGGGAAACCCACCAAGCACGGGGAGAACATGCAAACTCCATGCACACAGAAGCAGGAACCGAACATGGACCCTGGAGGTGCAAGGCGACAGTGCTAAGCACTAAGCCACCTGTTTCTTACCTGTTTTCGGGTAAAATATGTCGTGGGTGTCCCTGGGAAACGAGAATTCTCGATGTGTCCATGCATCGGTCCCTCCGACACGTAGTACACAAAGTGGAGCCCGGAGAAATGCTGACTTGTAACTCGTATGATCTTCTCCGTCAGCGCTTTAGATGCCCCTTCTTTCAGCGTGATATTGGACACTTCAACAGGTATAAAATGAGGAATGATATCTATAGACGCAACAACGCCACTCAGTTCTGCGACCCCGTTGCTTGCTTCCAAAACGAAGGAGTCGTTTGTCTGTTCAGACGCTGTCTGTACGTACTGGATATTACCAGTGTTGATGTCTTGTTGTGTGAATCTCATTAAAGGGTCCTGCTCACTTCCCTGGAATTGATCTTTACCGTGAAGAAAACTTCGTAGATATCCATAAACTGGAGGAACCTTGACAGTGAAGATGATTTCATTGGGCGAATTTGCTTCGTGCGTGACCTGGAAAATAAAAATCAACAAACAAGACATCTTTCGTATCAAAGTGTTAAGTGGTTGGAGGAATTGAATTATAATTCAAATAATAATCAAATCACCTCAAGTTTACTGCGTTCGATCTTCACCGGCTTTCCCTCGTCTACCACTAAGATTTTGTTGTTGAGTACGACAGGGGGCTTTTGGTGGCTTTCCAAGTACACTTTCACCTTGATCCTGGCTTCCACATGAAATCCTTTCGCTTCCACAATGACACTGAAAGATTCGGCCAAATTCTTGCTGCCATCATGGCGATATGAGAGCGAAGCATTCCTCAGCTCATACTGGGTAAAAGAGTCAATTTGCTTGTCTGTTAAAAACAACGCACCATACTTCGGAGCATCTTTAATTCTAAAATTGATTTCACTGTCCTCCCTGACGTCCATGTTCGTAACCACACTCAAATTAGCATTGCTTAATGTCCCAGCCTGTCCTTTTTGCACCAGCAGGCCTGTATTGTTGGCGACCTGAAGGTACGGTTCCTGAGCGCTGATATCCAACAGTGAGGAGATGTAGTGCTTGCCGTCTGATACGAAAAGCACGAAGCGTCCAGAGTTCATCCCACGATGAACGAACAACACTCGCTTCTGTTCCAGGTCCTCTTGGCGAAACTGGTAGAGTTTGTGAGAAGTGTCATTTACAAGCACTAGATCACCTATGGGGATCCCACGTCGGGTGTAAACAAGCTGACCGTCGTTAAAGTCGGAGTCTGCGTCATGGTAGCACAGGTCATCCAACGTCAACAGCCTCTGTCCGTTCTTGACGACATGGAACACTTTATCTACAATCCGGACAGGCTTCTCGTCATTTACTAACTGTACGGAGATGTTGAAGACGCCGTCTTTGGAGCCGACCTCATCATCTTTGACGAGGCTCTTTGCCAGCGGACTTGTCGAAGCCACGAATCTGAACTGATCACTTGTAGTTTCGCTGTCATCATGGACATACATAAGGCGCTCCTCTATTATATCCCGATTGGTGAAGGACACTAGATTATCGTAATCCTTGGTTGAGTTGGACAGATTGATTCGTGATAGTTTGCCATGTTTTGGCATCTCGGTGATTCTGTAAAAGATTTCTTTAGTACTTAGAGTCTCAGCAAACAGTTCTTTATTGGTAATAAGTTTGCTCTCACCTTCAAGAACTGAAAGTCCACTGTTTTTAATGTAAACGCTGTTGATATCTGCTCTGATATTTATCCTGAAGACATGACTAGCTGAATGAGCATGCTTGCTGAACACTTGAAATTCAAACCTGTCGCTTGTGTTCTCGTATGGTCTGTCTATTAGTTGATACTCCACTTTCATGTTAGTGATGTTCGTTTGGCTGAATGTGGAATAAGTATCTAACATTTCATTATTTAGTAAAATCAACCCTTTCTTTGTTGAAGAAAGGAGCTTGAAGTGAATCTCATCCTCAGTTAAAGCTACACCTTGTGCCGTTGCATAAAGATGCTCTGAATCAATTGCAACTCTCCTGATTTTGTCCATTTCGAGTACTTCGTTTTTTTCCACAATGTAATGAATCCATTTCGTCTTCACATTGAATACCAGTTCCTCCGTCGCTTTTGCTGCGACTGTGACTTTACACTTAAACTGATCAGTTTCATTAGCAGACTGATTATCCCTAAAGGTGCTGAAGTATCTCAGACGGTCTTTCTCCAAAACCCGTTGAGTAAATGAATTTGTGAACTTCCATTCTCCGTTGGAATGAAGCTTCTGTAGTTCCCCAAACCTTGGCGGCACGATGACATCATAACGAATGTCTACTGCTTGTCTTACTGCGTTTGTCTGAATGGCCAATTGTGTCGTGTTGATTACAGCCATCTCACCTTGAGTAACCTCCACCCCAGTGTTGTTTGCAATGCTGTATTCCAATTTAATCGCCATAATTCTCAGCACCACCGTGTTACTTATCTTCTCGCCATCACTAACCCTCAGCACTATCCTTGAGTTCCTTACTCCGGTGTGGGCATAGTTGATTTTTCCTGCTTCCAGAAGTGAATGAGGGAATGAAGTGACTGCCTGGCCAGGGTTATCTTCAGTTTCCAGAAACCCAGCATCAGCGTTAAGGTTTCCCAATACAGTGTAGACCAAGTCTGTGGAGCTGCTGTCTACATCTATGGCTTTCAACACATCGGTGGTTAACCTCTTCTTAGAGTTCTCTAGTAGAACGAAAAGATTTCCCTCAGGCAGGCTTAATTCAGGGGCGTCGTTGGTTGGAGTTACTGTCACACTGAATCTGTACAACTTCTCTCCCTTGAGGTAGCTCGGTGTCACTTTTCTGCTACTGGAAAACACGGAGAACATGAAGTAGTCATGCGGATCTTCAGAACCTCCATGGATGTACATCGCTCTTCCATGCCACAGATCCAGCATACTGAAAGTATTTTCTTCTTGCTCCTGGTCCACATCAAACCTCAGCTGACCATGTACCGGTTGTTCTTCGATTCGAAACATGATCTGAGACTGACGGATGCCGAGCTTCTTGAAATCCAGGTTCACTTTAATATGTTTTGATTCTAAGGCTGCACGACCACCCTCGGGGACCACAAGATTCCTAAGTTGCAAGAAATTATGTCCATGCCCAGCAACCAGACCGTTTGCAAGGGTGGACATATCTATAGACGGTAACAGAGTGACAAATTCATTCTTTCTCATAGTAATTGGGCTTAAAGTGGTGCTTTGTGGCTCATTTTCTGGTTCACAACCGACTGAGATGTCTTTAGTTACTAGAGCATTTGGGAGACCTGTTAATACACCATTGACCTTAATATCTCTAAAGCATCCTTTGAAAGAACCACCTTTAATGCGCTTTCCTGCTACTGATGATAGGCCCACCTTTCTGGCTTCAGAGTAAGTTCCATCATCTACACCACCGAGGAAAAACAATCCTTTCAAATGCAAAGTTTTTGATCTGGATTTGATACTAGACTTCACCGTCTCTCCATCTATAGTTAGCTGCAAGCTTTTAGAGGTGAAGTAAAGCTTAACATGGTGCCACTTCTTGTCATTGATGGAAATAAGAGAGCGGAGCTCCGTTCTCATTCCATCTCTGCCTACCGCAGCAACAAGAAAGCCATCGTGTATCTCCATGGCAACAAAGCCCCCTTCTCGAGCGGAATTGTACATAATGATTCCCTCTTGAGCCGATGTATGTACCGAGCATTCAAGTGTCCGCTCTTGCTGTGAAGACCAAGGAGGAAGGGAGACGTATGCCTTGGAACTGAAAAAGCTGATTGCTTCCTCTTCATTAGCAAAGAACTGAGGACTGCATCCAAGAGAAACCTCATAGACACTCTTTAAGCCGGAGTATGGCCTAAGTGATGAGAGGAGGTTATGCTGATTAAATAGCACTTCATCAAGGCAACCACGGAAACCAGTGAGATCAGTAGGGAGATAGACCTTATCCAAGCCTCCTGTCCCACCAATATATAAACCATCACTGATATCCAGCTCTTGGTGTGAGGTTGGAAGTCTCTGGCTGGTCTGGAAATGCTTGTCCACAGTTAGGTTCACATTAAATTGATCATGGATAAGATCTACTGTGTGCCAAGCCAAGTCGTTCAATGCGTTCCCTTTGTCTGACTGTAGAATTCGCTCGCCAGCACCAAGATCCAACTTTGCCTATGGATGAGCATCAAACATTTAAGATTAAACATTTTAGATTATACTTTTCGATATATTTATTTAATTTCAAAATTCTCAATTTTTAATCACTATCCACTTGTATACACATAAAACTACAATATCTTTATTTATTATATGTTGTTATACCACAGTACTATTGAATTTTTCTCTGACTGGTCAAAAGGTGTTGATTAATGTTTTAGAATGCCATGACCTAGTGGTAGTACTAATGACGGGAAGTCAAATCACAGGTTTTGATTTTTGCATTATTTTTTAAAATATGTTACTATAATAAGTTATTTATGGGGACTATAATGATGCTGTACATATTAAAAAGCCAAATAATAAACTAATTTTAAAATATGGTTTTATTTACAGTAACAAAGCTCATTTTTCTCCTGTCAAGGGGTCGCCAAAGCCTACTGTCTGGTTGATGCCAAGGTGTGGAGATCAAATGGTACGCTGGTGGTAGACAACCTTCCCATTTTTTATTTCTAACTGGGCTTGGGACCGGCACTGGCTGGGTAGTTGGGGTGAGCGTAGGGTTATAGGTCTTTCCCAAGGACCCAACAGTGACGACCCACCGGCGGCGGGGCTCGAACCCGGATCATCCAATAAACAACCTGTAGCCATAGCCACCTGAGCCGCCACTGCCCCATTTAACACTGCTCTATGATCATATAATAACCCCTTTAATTATTGCCATTCTACAACCATGATGAGGCTATAAACTGATGAAATGTATAAAATGTACGATTTTATACATGTTTAGTTAACATTGTTGCCAGTCAAAAGGATACTGTTAAACTATCATGATATTCATGGTGGTAGTGTTAACTCGAGCCCAACACTGATTAGTTTCCTCTAACAGCATGCACTGTCATGCCTTATTTACATGATGTACTAGCCATGTAAAAGAAGCATCATCCCTGTTTCCTGTACCTACAGGCGTAAATAAGCATGTTATTATCATGTCACAGAAAAGTACTACTTGGGCAGACTTGTCAAGTCTTGTATAATAGCTGGATGCTTTTGTAAGTCAGATGTACTGTCAAATGATGACTTTGAATGATGTGAATTTCCCACGAATGTTACTGCTTATAAATAGAAATTCATACCAACTCTAAAATCAGATGTAACGGATATCGAAATAGTTTTGGCTATTTTTACTCTTTAGACGTTAATCTGAACTTCATCTGTGAATTCATGCGGGACTTTTCTAAATCACAGCTCACACTTTTATTATCCGGAAAAAGTGCACCCTTGATAAAATAACTGCATAATAAAGGTATTAAAACGAACGGCTGCTTTTTATGACTTTCATTAATGCTTTGATGAGCTGACGTGTGTATTTCAGTAAATATAGTGTCTCATACACACACTGTATATATAACATAATGCTGATTATGATGATAAATGTGTAAATGACTTGCCTGAAGTCTACCAGAGCTGAGTTCTAGGAGCAGGTAATCGGTTTGGCCCGCAGCCAGGAACAGCACACCTGTCTGGCTAGACGTGCGGAAGCGGACGCGGAGTGTGTTGAGCCGACTCGAATCTTTTACCTTCAACTGCACAAACCCGTCGCCATAAAAAGAAGCTGAAAGAGAGAGAGAGGAAAGAAATTATTTTATAGAGACATACTGTATAACACATATTAAGTTAATAACTTTAAATAATCACAGGACACTGTTCTCATTCTTCTAATTCTGTCAAAGTGGAATTACAAAACATCTGCCTATACTGAGAAGAAAAGGAAAGCCTGCTTTTTAATATTTACTCATAAATGATGTCACAAAAGTTCTTAAGGCTGTCAATAAATAAATTAAAAGGATGTAAATCTGGAGAAAAAAATCGTTTATTATTTGTACAGAAATACATTAATGCAATCAGGAAGAACAGCCAGGCTGGTTTAAATTTTACCGTAATTCAACTAACCGCTCTTTACAAACATGATCAGCAGATAGTCATCTCAGTATGCCCCAGATATTAAGGAAGCTTTTACAGAATATACAAGAATGCATTCTAAAGTGGATAAAACTATAAAAATAAAATAAAAAAAACTTCTTTCATTTCAGTCAAATTTACCATTAAATACTTGCAGATTTAATCGACACACTTCTTGCTTAATGCTCTTACGCTTCCATTATAAGTGTGTTTTAAGAAGACAGGGTGTCTGTTTGGTCAGTAGAGGAAATCACTTTAATATTCATGCTTGTGTTAATCACACATACGTTAGAAATGTAATAAAAAGAGCTGAAAGTTGATAAACGCTGCACCTTTAAAGCTTTCACACACTCAGATTAGAAAACAATAACTGCAACAAAAAAAAATCTATATTTGTTACATGTGTTAAACCACTTATTTATTTTCTTCCTTTATTATTATTTTATTATATGCTTGAAAAAAAAAGTCAGGTTTAAGAAAAGCTGTGATATGCATGGTTGTCCCAACAAAACATTGTTGTGTGTGCGCGCATGTGCGTGTGTGTGCATGCGCAGGCTTGTTTCAGCCTGACAACATGCTGCCGCTACAATAAAAGACTGGCCACAGAACGCCCTTCGGCCACAGCTGTTTCGTGCTCTACCCCTCCGCAAGGCCCTGTAATCTCCTGCACTCTCATCAAGCTCTCAAGAAATGTGTGACCTCAATGTTTAATCACTGCTGAAAAGCATAGACTAATGGGTTGGTTACATGAAGTCTACACTTTAGCACCAAAATGTTGTGGACAACCAACTGAATCTATCAGATGTGGTTAAAATGCATTAAAGGTTCGTATGCTTTCTCCATATATCTTCGAAAATATCAATCAGACACATAAGCTTAAGTACTGAAACGACTGTAGGAACATTCACTCTTCATGAATACAGAACAAGTCCCTTCATCACACCTCAGATAAGGCTTTCTACTGTACATGACGCTGTGTGCATCCAGCTGTAGCTAAGGCATGTGAAATATGCGAATGAAATCCACACTTAACCAAATCTAACGTTATTGGCTAAAACAAGGCATGTCATTATGAAGAAAGCTTTAAAAAACCCTGGATTTTTCTTTTTTAGAAAGTTGAGACAAAAAAGATGATCACAGAGACTTTGTACATTACTGAAGTAAACATTCATTAAATTCATGTGGCATTTTAAGAACAGATCATTTAGGGATTACTTTTCCTTTCCCTATGTATAACAAATATACTGTACAGTTCTCGAGTTGCTAATATGTAATTAAGGAATACATACACTGTTGAATACTTGACTCTGATTGGCCAGAAGCTGTTGATCAATTTTTATAATATTATAATATGTGCTCGCTCTTATATATACTATATATACACACACATATATATATATATATATATATACTAATATATATATATATATATATATATATAGTAAAGTTTCTATAGTAAAGATGCACACAGTAACTTGTATACCAGACACTTTATGTAAACAGATTAAAAACATACAGTATGTCATTTTTTGACATATTGAAGTTTTCTGTGAAGTGACATTAATACAAGCAAGTATGAAAGGAATCTCCAGTATCAGCACTTTCGTAAGGCAGAGGTAAAAGAATAACTAAGTTTTCTGGCAACTTTCTAGCAATGTAGCAGTTAGAAAATTTATATAGTTTAGGAAGAATACAATTTCAGATGTACTTTTATTTTAAAAAAGGAAAAGATCAGCTTTATGTCTTGCCTCATCGCATCATCTAGTTGTTTATTGTTTTCCATTAATAGGATGCACCATCATGTTTTATTCTTTACAGACATAAAGAATAACACAGATATATCAGTGGGTAAAAGTTACATGTTTATGAGTGCTTTTCAAAATGAAGGCTATTGTTACAAAGGCAAAAATGACTTTTCAACATTTCAATAAATGACCAAACACTAACAATAATTTTTATAACGATTCTTGAGGTATGCAGTTTATCTTATTGAACTTTCTAACTTCAAAGAGTCACAAGAAATATAATTGTACACAGTAATTATGTAATTATAAGTCATTTTTGTTTAAACAACCCATTAATTCATCGTCTATACCAGTTATCCTGATACGGGGTCGCAGGGGCCTGAAGCCTATCCCAGGCACGAGGCAGGGTCCATATACTTCTTAGTTAACTTTTTGTCTTTTTATATACTTCTTAATTAACTTTTTGTATAGCTACTTTTGTTAATTTATGGTGTTAATTTGTTGTCTTCGCTAGTTAGCTTGTTCTGTTCATTTATGGTGATAATTTATATTATTACGTTTCACTGTGTACTGAACTGTATATGGTTGAAATGACAATAAAAGCCTACTTCACTTAAAAAGAAAGGGATGCATGCAAACAGTTATAGATTCTGCAAAAGAAAGACAGGTAACGCGGCACCAAACACTTTTCATTCAGAGGACACCTCACATAGGTGAGACCGTGAAAAAGATGGGAATCAGTTGATTTTTCACTTTGCATAAAATTGTATAAATTACTATTCTAGAGCTACAACAAAATAAAATGTCTTTATTGCATATGTTTTGTGCCAAATGCATTTTATCTGTCTTTATTTCATGTAATTATAAAAATCAAGTGTTTAACTGTAAAATAAGCTGAATACATCAAACTGGCATTTTTTGCTTTGATTTTCCACCTTCTTGGACCAGATACTGGATCTCCTGCACTGCTTCTATTACATGTCACTTAATGTCATTATCTCTTACATGGAAACATATCGTACCGTCATATCATATCGTGATCATAACCAGTCTCTCTCTCTCTCTCTCTCTCTCTCTGCAGTATCGATCAGTCTTCCTAAACAGCACAAGTCTAAAGTCTAGATGAGTTTAATCTCACATATCTGACTGACTTTCGCTACTGTACTGTACTGTACATTGTTTTGATGCGGAAACATGAATCATATACTATATGATATATATTTAAAAATTATATTTTAAGTGAATATACAGTTTGTGGTCGCTAACTGTAGAATCAGCGAGTAACTAAAGGAGTAAAAGAGAGAAATCACAGTTACTTATGGTGTTTAGAGAAACCGAGAGTAAGAGTAACGGTTTATTTAAACAGTTCCATTGATGTAAATGCTTTGTTGATACATTGTATCTACATTGTTACTATTTTAGAAACGTTTCGAGCTCCTGTGACTATCTTACCTCCACGGGCCACTCCGACTAACAGCTCCAGCAACCCGAACAAAAGTAAACTCTTCATTTTATCCGCCTAGTTTTATTCCGGATCTACACATAATCCCGCAACACTGCTGGCCATTTCATCTAGTTACAGGTTTACAAAAAATCAAACACAACTCAAACTCCTTAAACTAAATGAAACCCCTCTAACCAACGCGACTCCTCTTTCCATTATCCACATGGCTCCGCCCACTCCAGCTCCCCTTGCACTACAGGGCTGCATCCCAAATCACTACCTCACATCCCAGAAAAGTGCACTACAGGGCTCAATCTCAAATCTCTATCTCCACAAACCAGAAAAGTCTACAGGGCTGTATCCCAAATCACTCACATTCATCGCAAAAAGTGCACTACATGGCTCCATCCCAAATCAATCATTTGTATTAAAAAAAAAAAAAAGCGCACTTCATCCCAAATCACTCACATTAATCTCCCAAAAAGTCCACTACAGGACTGCATCCCAAACCACTACTTCACATCCAAGATAGTCCACTACAGGCCTGCATCCCAAATCACTACTTCACACTTCACACATTTCAAATCAATGATTTTGGTCCCCAAAAGAAGTGCACTACAGGGCTCCATCCCAAATCACTACCTCACATCGCAGAGAAGTTCACTACAGGACTGCATCCCAAATCACTACTTCACATCCAAGAAAGTCCACTACAAGTCTACATCCGAAATCACTACTTCACACTTCACACATCTCAAATCAATCATTTTGGTGCCCAAAAGAAGTGCACAACAGGCCCCCCGCCCCCACGCCAAAAAAAAACAAAACAAAAAAAAAAACCCTAAAAAATGCACTACATGGCTGCATCTCAAATCAATCATTTTCATCCCAAAAAGTGAAGTGCACTAAAGGGCTCCATCCAAAATCACTGCCTCTCATCCTCCAAAAAAGTGCACTACAGGTTTGCAGTCCAAATCACTACTTCACATCCAAGAGAAGTCCACTACAGGGCTGCATCTGAAATCACTACCTCACATCCCAAAAAAGTGCACGACAGGTTTGCAGTCCAAATCACTAACCCTCATGCTAGAAAAGTGCAATACAAGCCTGCAACCCAAATCTCTACCTCACATCCCAATAAAGTGCACTACAGGGCTGTATCTCAAATCACTACATCATCTTCCAAAAAAGTGCACAGTAGTATGCCAAATATTTGTACACTTACCAAAAAGTGCACTGCATAGGCCACTTCTGTTTGTCTTAAAGGGTAAAGCCTAAAGAATTAAGGTTAAACTTGGAATATCATTACAATCAAACAGAAAAATGTTACACAAACAAATGTGTGAAATACTGAGAAAAGTGATACATTTGCCATTTATTATTCTTTTTATTTTAGTATGATTGTTTCTATGCTCAGTGTGTCATGGGGCTTCCAATTATCTTATATATTTTTTAGTTTGATTTATATTTTG
>JAQQZS010000014.1:15149322-15166384 GCA_030068045.1 Platyallabes tihoni | reverse complement strand
GACCCTACCAGGGGCATGAAGCCCCCGACAACATAGCTCCCAGGATCATTGGGACACGCAAACCCCTCCACCACAATAAGGTCGTGGTTCAAGGAAGGGTGGTTGAATGAATTGCTCAAAAATTATTACATCATCAACGCTGTGGTTGTACGTGTGCTTTTATTCTGGACCAGATATGTTGAAACAAGAGGCCTGCGTTAGGCAACAACATTTACACAGTCAGTCTACTACAAGATATTGCAGCAGATATTTCTGTGTTGACTTTCATTGGCCAATATATGCCTTTCCGCAGATGTTTGCAGACATTTATCAATGAATATGATTGTCATGGCTATATTGAGATTTCCATAGTTTTAAACTGGTCTTTTTAGGACCCAGAATGATTGTATAACATTCTTTAATGAAAGAAAATCACAAGGATTCAGTGCACATTTTGCCATCTTGTGTTTTCTCTCTAAAATGATGCATACACCTATTTAGATTATTAATTCTATGGTACTGAGAGTCCCAAAAGGAATCTCGAGATTCTGACAGTGATCATGATTGACTTCAGCTCTTAGTGTGTCTTCTTAAAAAACATAAATAAAATTAAAGAAATCAAGAAGTCCAGTATTGCAGTGACATTCATGTTCACGTGTATGTAAACCTCTGACCACAGCTATAAACCAGTGAGACAATTTTGAGCTTCACGAGGTTTTTTTTCTTTTTTTTGTTCTTCCGCTCTTCTCAGATCTTGGTGAAGCTGTGTGGTTTTGTATCTCCGGCTGAAGAACTAGCGCAAAAAGATGACCTGCAGCTGCTCTTCAGCGCCATCACGTCCTGGTGTCCTCCTCACAATCTGCCATGGAGGAAGAGCGCTGGCGAGGTGCTCATGACAATCTCCAGACACGGCCTCAGCGTCAACGTCGTTAAATACATCCATGGTAATTTCAGCCTTTCACATTTCAAGTAACCAGGAAATAAATTACCAACACCGTCTACTAACTGAATTTCCATTTAAGCAATTACATCAATGCATTTCTCGTCATGTTTTTTTTGACGGCTTTTGCATCATAATCTGTATATCATTAAATCCGACTACAGTAATTACCTACTACATTCTGAGGCTCGAAGCTTATGAAGTACTTTGTCTTTGGAATCACAGCTCAGTGTTCATGGCTGGCTGAGTCCTATTTATTTATCCCGCTTTAATCTTTAATTGCCTTTCTCCCTGCGTGCTCTCTAGCAGCACTTACTCGTGCATTTGTGTCGACTTCTGTATTTTGAACCTCAGTAGCATTTCAACCTCAGTAATGATTCTCTTCTCCTTCTGTTTTAGTTCCTGAGTGTTTTATGTTTCACTGAAAAACACAGACATTTATTTAAAAAAAAACAACTCTCATTGTTTGTTTCAGAGAAAGAGTGTTTGTCGACATGCATCCAGAACATGCAGCAGTCAGACGATCTCTCGCCACTGGAGATCGTCGAGATGTTTGCCGGGTTGTCTTGCTTCCTGAAAGATTCCAGCGACGTCTCTCAGACCCTGTTGGACGATTTCCGCATGTGTCTGGGCTACACGTTCCTGACAGAACTCATGCTCAGGTATTGTGTATCCCACAATACCAAGCTAATAGCTGTCCAACCACAATAATGAATTTGCATCAGGAAATTGCAGTTTTGTTCTTCTCTTTTCAGCACATGTTCATGAGTGTTATGTTTTTTCCTTCTATAAATCCAGATTGGAGCAGGCCAAAGAGGATGAATCCAAAGATGCTCTAAAGGACCTGGTGAACTTGGTGACTGCTTTGACCACGTACGGTGTGAGCGAACTGAAACCAGCTGGCCTGACCACCGGGGCACCCTTCCTGCTGCCTGGCTTTGTGGTCCCACAGCCTTCTGGGAAAGGTCAGATCAACAGGACGTAGCATGATTTAAACGCTTGACCCGCTGTGGTAAAAACACAAACGCAAGCAGAGTTACAGGTTATAGAAATTATACAAGGTGTTCTGGGTTACTGAACGGAAGGTTGGGGGTTCAAGCCCCAGCACTGCCAAGTTGGGCCCTTGAGCAAGACCCTTACCCCTATCTGATCAAGGGGTGCTTTATCCTGGCTGACCTTGCACTCTGACCCTAGCTTCCGAGTACAAATAATTAAAATATTAATCTTAGATTACAAGATCTAGTGTGGCGTTTTTTTACATCTTAAATTGCTTTGTGTGTTTTGAACCACAAAAAAAATGGAAGCATCTTTTTGTGCGCGAAATATTGTAAGGTTCACTGCACGTAAGGAACTTGTTCAGCATTCTATCTAAACATAATATAATACACTGAGAGGATTTTTTTTTATTGCTGCTGCTGTTTTTTAATGATGACCCTTGCTTCTGGTCCTGACAATTCTGCAAGTAGTTGCAGAATGTTCTGCTAAAGAATGAAAAAAAAAAAAAACTCTCAATGCCTTGTAAACACCGAAAGCAAGCATTTGGAGTCGTCGCTTCATGGATCAATGTTTTAGGACGAGACTCGTTAAAGTCACTCGAGGCCAAGAAAGAATGAAAACCTCATTAAAAACAGATCCTCAGGATCGCGGCGTGAATTCCACCAGCACAAAAACCGGCCATGGGAAAAAATTATCCCCTCATTATTGGATTCTTCTTCTTCTTTTTTTTTTTTTTTTGGGTTTCTTTGCATTCTGAAGAGGAATTAAAACATTAGCCTTAACGGCTGTAAATGGCACTAACAGGAAAGCATCAGACACCTACCGTGTAATCTGGTTAAGCTAATTGTTCGGCCTGTCCTACGCCTCGCCGTGATGTGTTAAGTAGTGTAATTAACATACAGCGGCTCCGGATAGCATTGTTTACTCGCCCTGTCACATCATGGTCTGCTTTTCTAGGATTTATTTATTTATTTATTTATTTATTGCCTCAGGTGTCAAATGAATTTGCATGGAGGAGGCAGATTTTGATAATTAAAATGCAAGAAAGAGTTGAAAAGATGATGCATTCTGAATCATGAGCTGTCAGAGTAGGCAGAGGCGCACAGTAATAATAATAGTAATAATGATAAGCTTTTATAATGCTCTGTAATAATTACTGCTGAGGTATGTGGTAGGTCTGGAAAGACCATTTCTTTTAACACTCTTTGGGATTCAACTCCAGGACCCAGGAGGTTAACGTAGCTGATGTTCTGAAGCAGAACAAGTGGAAATACAAAGAAAAATTGAGAGACTTACAGGACTGTCCACCACCTCCATGGTCGTGGTTAGCTAGCTCCACCAGATGCGGAAGTATATGTGTTGGCGGCGCGAAACAACTGGTCAAATAAAGAAACAAATCATAAATCTGTTGATGATAAACTGTTTGTGGAACTGTTGTATAAAAGCAATATCACACTCAAGGTCATGCTGTCGTGCTGGATATCAGCCCAGCTGTGCTACATTGGTTAATTATTATGTTGTTATTTCATTATTTTTTAGTATTTGTATTAATTGAATTTTTTTGACCACACAGCATTTAAATGAGGTACGAAACGACTGCACATAAAAACAAGAGTTTGATTATCCCTACATAATTAATCGTATTAAAATTTATTTAATCGTAAAAAAGGCTACAATTTATTACAGGATATTGTGAGATATATAGATACTTTATTGATCCCGAAGGAAATTCCAGAGTTTTTCAATAATTTATGGGTTTATTTATAATAACTCTTAATGAGCTCATTTGTGCACATAGTAAATTCATAGTAACCTGAATTTAATCCGATTTCTTCCCTCAGGTCATACCGTCAGAAACATTCAAGCCTTCTCTGTACTCCAGAACGCCTTCCTGAAGGCCAAGACTGGCCAGCACGCCCGGATGGTCCTGGATGCTGTGGCAAACATTTACTCCGCAGATCACTCCAACTACTTTATCTTGGAGGCTCAGCACACACTCTCGCAGTTCGCCGAGCGAGTGCCGCGCCTGCCCGAGGTCCAAGTCAAATACTTTGAGCTGCTCGAGTTTGTAGTGTTCGCGCTTAACTACGTCCCCTGCAAGGAGCTGTTTAGCGTCAGCGTCCTGCTGAAATCCAGCACGTCTTACGCGTGCAGCATCACAGCCACACGTACGCTGCTGAAGCTCGGCCGGCATCACGTGGTGTTCAGCGACGTCTTCCGCGAAGTCGGTCTGCTCGAGGTGCTCGTCAACTTGCTGCACAAGTATGCAGCTCTGTTGAAAGAGCCAGCACAGGGCCACGGAGAACAGGGTGAGGTTCATTTGGACAATAATAAGCCTGGTGTTGCCCGCAAGGCAACTTCCTACAGTTAAACCTTGGATCGCAAGCATAATTCCTCCTGGAAGCACGCCTGTAATCCAGAGCACTCGTATATCAAAGCAAATTTCCCCAGAAGAAATAATGGAAACTCAGATGATTCGTTCCACAACCCAAAAATATTCATATAAAAATAATTAAAACTAAAGATAAAACAAATTAATCTGTACAGATTTATCTCTAATTTATTAACATTTTTTGCTCGTCCGGCAAAACACCAAGTTACTGGCAATCCAAGGCTTTACTGTATGTTGGATTCTTATTTATGGAGAAATTGTAAAGTTAAGAAACATTACTTGTTGCGGTGGAGTTTATTTTTCATCCAGTCCAATGTAAACAGAAATTTGATGACTATAAACACATCCAGGCTGTATTCCTTCCTTACATGTAATGTTCTTAGGATAAGCGCAGGATAAGCGATAACCAAGATAAAATGTTTGAACCACTGTTCCAGATCTAGAAACACAATTCATATGGCTAAATTATATTTATTCACGCACTGTTTTTAGGTGATTCCAAGAACAATGTGGCAGAGGAACAGAAACAGCTGGCGTGGCTGGTCATGGAGACTCTCACAGTCCTCCTTCAAGGCTCTAACACCAATGCAGGTACGTGTGTTTTTACTAAAAGTGCATCCTTTTACTTAAACTGTAATTTTTGATTTACAACCTGCCTTCTAGTGTAACAGTAAATTTTTTTCAGGCAAACTTTCTGCAATCAGAGTTACCGGGTTTCAATTTCTAATCCCTCCGATTGCTTTGTAAGCAGCGTCTCAGTCGTGGTGTTACCAAGTAAAACAAGGATTTTTTCAAATTTATTTATTTTTTTTATATTCCCCTGCTGTCAAACTGAGGTCGAAATCAGGAGCTACTGTCTCTTCTCTGTTCTCCCTGTCTCTCTCGGGCTGTCTCACTGCTGTTCAGGGGAAGTGAAAGAGAAACCTGAGTGATGGGTGGAGGGTTGGGTGGGTTTGCGATTCCCCTCACTGACTTTTCTACAGTCACTTCTACTTATCTGACTGGGTGTTTGGGAAAACAAAAGATCCTTTTTTAGGACTGCATCTCTATCTGTCTCAGCAGATATTTCCTCTTTGTCATTATTTATTTATTTATTTATTTATTTATTTTACCCCCTCAGCTTTTCATATGCGCCAGTTCTTCCTTTTCCTCTTTTCCGTTTCCTTTTCCTCCATCGCTCCTCCACTGTGTGGATGTTGTTATCTT
Source organism: Platyallabes tihoni (assembly GCA_030068045.1). Taxonomy (NCBI): domain Eukaryota; kingdom Metazoa; phylum Chordata; class Actinopteri; order Siluriformes; family Clariidae; genus Platyallabes; species Platyallabes tihoni. Next base: position 15,160,871 of record JAQQZS010000014.1, on the reverse strand, counting down.
TGCCAGTTTTATTTCCTTTGCAGTTTTATTTGTAATTTTCTTTTTTTTAAAAATCTTACTTTATACTTCAATGCTCGAGTCTGATTGTTCATATAATATAATGCTCATTCTAATTAGGGTTGGGTACTGAAACTGTTATATAACCGATATGTACTAGAACTGAATCAGAGCACTGATTCAGGTGTCACTGCACATGAAAAATTATTTCCTGTCTGAGAAAATGCACGTAAACACGAGTCGGAAATCTCTAGTAATATACATCCAACCAAACTTTTGTAGTAACGCGAGTGTCCATCTTGTTTCCACTTTCCAACTTAAAAGCACTACTCTGGGAATGAGACCATTCAAGTGCACGCAGTAATTACATTTACTCTAACTGCTGCTGGTAGCGTTAGCTTGCTAAGCTAAACATAACATGCCTAAAGCTTAAAAATGCCTAAAACGCTCTGGCTATATTTCACAACAAAGAATTCCGACACTGTGACATGCAACAAATGTTTTACAACTATTGCGAAGGGGAAACACGTCAAACCTAATGAAACATTTGAGGACACACGGGATGAAGTTAAAAGCAGTGCCCGACCCCGGTCAGACCAACCCTAAGCAAAGTCAAGAGAGGTGTTCTGTGTTGCCAGATAAGGAAAATATGGTCATATAGCTGCAAAAGAATTGCTGAAATATGAAGCTGATTTGTATCATACCAGGAATACCAACTGCTTTACTGTTATTGGTGTTAAATTAGTGTAGTTCATAGGGAGCATGTCAATTAGTTGCTTTTTGAATCTACTCATATTTATGTATTCTTTAAATATATTGTTTACAAGATGTGTACAATATATTCTTTATATTTGTTCGCATGGAATTTTATTTAATTTTATTTAAAAAATACTGTATACTGTTGATTTTTTTTTTTTTTTGATATAAGGGCATATATTTTTTTTATTCTAAGTAGCGTATCTTCTGTTCCCGTGGGCCGATCTGTGAACCCCATTTAAATTTGTTCAGTCGTTTTTACGTGATATGTGCACAAACAGACAAAAATTCCAAAAACTGTCTTGATTTGTTCTATTACTTATCTTGTGTTGTATTTCTTGTGCAGACATGCCAACTTTACAGTTTTATTGTATGTATAGATTTTTAACCAAAAACTGTTCTTTAATGTTATCATTTTTTATGGCTATTTTTAGTTTTAAGTATCGGTTCAGGCACAGGTACCGGTTTAAACGTATCAATTTGGCACCGCAATCGTTAAAAAACCCAAACGATACCCAACCCAAATTCTAATAAATCTTTTACAGTACAGTGACTTTTACTCCTCGATACTGGTTTTTCTTTATAGAAATGTATTTAAATGAATAAACTCCCTCCACCCTTCCTACACATGTTTCTCAAAGCATGCCAGCTTGCAGATTTTATTGTCCATATGCAGTTTCTGTTTTTATTTTTGACTTTTTTCTTTTGCAAGTTGCTCCTTTGGGTTTTTGCAGATATGTTTATTATATTGCTTTCTCTTGTTGCCATTCCAAGCAGGTACTTTGAAGAGATTCAAGATTCTAGTGTTTTAGGATGTTAAAGTAAAGTATTTAGACTGTTTTGCATTTTTCGCAACTAGTTTTGCATTTACATTGGGGATGGTAACATCTCTGTCCTGTGTTGCTTCTAGTGAAATAAATGCCCTTTTGTCTGTGCCACTGCTCATCGCAGGATGATAGCACTCTTTATAGTGGTGTAGTTGTTAGTGCTTCTTCCAGTCTTGTCTTCAGATCACTGTAGCAAAGCTACAACATCCGGCCTTAAAACTGTGAAATGTTACACACGATCGTATCAAAGTTCAAATATTTTGTAAATAGACAAATGTAACTTTTTTGTAGTATATAACTTATATAGGTGTAGTAGTGTAGGCTTTTTTTTTTCTTTTGTATAAAAATATCACAATATTAAATACAGATCTCACCTGGCAACCCAAAGGATCCACTAACAATGTCCCGGTCGAGACACTAGCGCACACCCCCAGTGGTTTGGTGGGGTCACGTCCCAAGGGGACAGAGCTGCCTAGGTAGCACAAAAAGTACTGGTTATAATATTTTGCATTGTAATGTGATGCCATCATTTTACATTTTTATCACATGCTTATGAAGTAATAAGGAATAAGACAATCAATCCCGTTGAGTTGCATTTCTACAAATCACGATTTTCTGTTGCAGGTTTGTTCCGGGAGTTCGGCGGTGCCCGCTGCGTGCACAACATAGTAAAATACCGGCAGTGCCGCGAGCACGCGTTGATGATCATTCAGCAGCTGGTGCTCTCACCCTCCGGAGATGACGACATGGGGACACTGCTGGGTCTCATGCACTCTGCACCCTCCTCTGAGCTGCAGCTCAAAACCGACATACTGCGGGTCAGAACGCATACACACACACACTCGATAAATGTGGCATTGACGTACAACGGTGTAATCTTCAAACAGTGACGTCTTAAAGCTTTAAAGGAAATAAATTGCCCTTTGTTGGATTGCGAGGTTTTTCAAGTTGCTGTAAACATGAAAAGAAATTGAATGACGTTCGACCTACCACAGAGTAATATTAGAGGAGCACACAGCTACAGTAATAAAAAATAATCATGCCCGCTAACCACGGACAAATATAAATACAAAGTTTTTTTTTTTTCATGGTTGAAGCGCTATGTTGGTAATCAGAGTTTGTCAATTAAGACCAATAAAACAAGCCAAAGTATCCACTTGAAGTAAAGTCTCTGAGAAAGCTTCTTTATAGCTTTTTGAAAGCAGGGCTTGACTTTGAACTTAAAGTTGCAAAATTTAATATTTCCCCCAAACAGTGTTTAAAATATCTAGTAGTTCTGAAATTAAAGCTGAAAAATAAGTTGCATTATTATAAGTAGCATTACGTATTTATGATTATATATTTTATCTATGTACTAAATGTGTTTGTGTGTTTAATTAAAATGTTATATGAACCGCATGAATAATATACTGCAAACGCGTTTAGAAAATTAGTTCCTAAAAATTTAATTGGATATTTAATGATTAATATACTTTTCCATGAGGGTACCAGTCCTTCGGAAATCCTCTAAAGTGTAAGGTTCTACATAGTACCAAAGGAGGTAGATGTGAATTGGTTTTCTGATTTAAGAAAAAGGTTTGAATGAATTAATTGAATGAATGAATTACAAATCATCTTAAGTTTTGCAGATTTTAAGGTCATGTTTACTTTTAATGGAAGAACCACAAAAAACTTGTGTTATATAAATGTTTAAATGTTTGTTTTTGTTTGTTTTTTTTTGTTTTCGCAGGCGCTGCTGGCTGTGCTGCGAGAAAGCCACCGTTCTCGCACTGTCTTCAGGCGTGTTGGTGGCTTCGTCTACGTGACATCACTGCTGGTGGCCATGGAGCGCCTACTGGGCGCCAGCACACGGGTCGAGTCGGACTCGAGCGGTCCGCTAGAACTGCTGTGCGCCGTCTTCCGCACCCTGACGGCCGCCATGCGCTACGAGCCGGCCAACGCGCACTTCTTCCGCACCGAGGTGCAATACGAGAAGCTGGCCGATGCCGTGCGTCTGCTCGGCTGTTTCTCCGACGCTAAAAAACTCGCCCCGGTGCCTACCGTGCCCTGCAACGCCATATCCTCTAACGCCCAAGTCTTTCAGAAGCTCCTGGAGGACGAGGCAGTGTCTGAGGAGAGCGTGTGTCCACAGCTGGCTCACTGCGCCAAGCTCTTTGTCTACCTCTACAAAATGGCCACTGACTCTTTCGACAGGTAAGGATGTGTCTGTGTCTGTTCGTCAAGAATGGATTCATAAAGCATTTGAGTTTGGGGATTAAATATAATAATAAAAAAAAAAAAGTCTCTAGTATTGAGACACTACTCAGTCCTGTCTTTTTAAACTTAATGGAAGGTTCATTTGCTTTTGTAGTGCAGCTGTGCATTATCCTGGATCATTTCCTTATCCAGAGTTTGTGTGTGTGTGTGTGTGTGTGTGTGTGTGTATTTTCTTGTGTGACAATATGTATAAATAATCTTTAATTCTCTTCTCAGCTTCGAACTAACTGCTTCCATCTTTTTTTTTTTCTTCTCTTTCTTCTCTTGCTGATGTAACCCATGACATCACCTGGCTGTACATGCGGCGTGTGTGTTGCTTCACCTGGCTGATTGTGGGGATTCTGACGCCTGTATGTGTGGATTGGATTTGCAATTTTTTGTATGCTTGCTTGTATGTGTGCGCGCGTGTAGTCGTGCTGAGCAGGTGCCTCCCTGCCTGACTCACGAGACCTCGCTCCCCTCTCCTTGGGGCACGCCAGCACTCACCAGAAAGAGGTACTGCACTCCGCACTTTTTTTCCTGCCCCTTCTTGAAACACCCTCTCTCTCTCATTCCTGCATCTGTTCCTGTTGATGTGTGCTGTCTCTTTTATATTTTCTAACACAAATCTTATCTTAAGCTCTATTTATAGACCTCACTGCGTCTCAGCCCTCTTTTTCTGTGTGTGCGTGTACGTGTGTGCGTGTATGAGTGCGGTTGCACATCAACCTGCCTTCTCAAGCTCTTCTGCTAGCTTCCAGCTTTAAGTTGTGGAAAAAAAGGCCTCTCAACTAGTTTTGCAAATAGCTCTTCAGGGAGATGAGATCAGTAATTAACATTGCATCAAGGCAGATGTTTAATTGACCCACATCAGAGTCTAGCCCTGTGGCCTCCTAGGGTGCGAATTTACGCATAAATAGAGTGAATCACAACTTCCCACAGAGTCCATTAAAATTAAAGATACATAAAAAAAAAAGTCCATTAATTACCAGACATGGTTCTAGTGCTTATGTAGTGTTTAAATGAGCAGTGTGCGAGAATGAGCAGCTACGTGGTTGAATAATCTTTCATTCAACCACCTTTATCTTAAATTTATCTGAAAATGATTTCCTCATGCTCCCAGAATCACTCTTTCACAATTTGCAACCTGGAATGTGCTTGTGTCATCAGGGGAAGAAAAACTCATTATTCAGTACATTCAGGTCATCAGCTGACTTCATTTTATTGCCTCATAATGTTGCTGAGTCTAGACCTGACCCACTGAAGCAACCTCAAATTCATAACACTGCCTCCAGAGGCTTGTACAGTGGGCACTATGCATGATGTGTGCATCGCTTCATGCGCTTCCCTTCTGGATTAGGCTCAATCTGGACTCATCATGACCTTTTTTCCATCGCTCCAAAGTGCAATCATTATAGTCCTTAAATAAATTGGAAGTTTTTTTTTTCCCTCCAGAGTCTCACTAACAAGTGTTTTTTTACATTTTATTTCTATTTTTTTATGACCACACAGCTGTTTAGTCCCAATCCTGTGAGTCCTCGTCACATTGTGTTTGTGGGAATATTTTTAATTTAATTATTTTTATACTTTTTGTTTTTTATCCAGGCAGTATCTATTCATCATTGTAACAATATGATGATCATCTCCTGTACATGTCCAAACATATAGTATAAGCATGTTCCAGTTATCAGTTTATTTGTAAATTAATGCTTTTTTTATATACTATATACAGAACTGTGATTAAAAAAAAAAGAGAGAAAAAGCAGAATAGGGCTGTAGCTATCAAATATTTTAGTAATCGAGTATTCTACCAAAAATGTAATCGATTAATCGGATAAAATGTACTTTTGCTTAATTAAACAGCAATGTAATATATATATATATATATAAGAGAAACAAAGATTATTTTTTTTTTTTTAGAAAAATCTACTTTTGTTTTTTAAACGCATACAGCATTTTATCAAAAATAAACATTGTCATTATTCACAATACAAGGAATAGATTAATGTTGACTGAGACGAATTAAGTGCATTACAGTGCCATGCATTCTTATTTTAAAGCCTTTTCTCAGATGCAAAAACTAAAATAAAAGGTATTTCAAATTACTTTAAGTATCAAAAAAACTAAGGCACTCATTAAAATAAACAATTATTTAAAAAAAAAAAACCTAAGTTGTGCAACTTAACTTTCAGAACTAAAAGTTTCAAAATCAGGCATAATATAAGCCTTTACTGACAATTTCTGACGTTTTCTCTTGCTGGTTTCTGCTTCACTTTGCTCGCTAATAATTTTATCGCTCCTTTCCATTTTGCAGCCCGCAACAGAACGCTCCCTCAAATTAATAACCAGCTAACTGTTTGCGTCTCCTTCCAGTTTTTTGGGTGACGTAAGCTTCTTCTTTGTTGTTGTTTACTGGCGGCTTGCATCTGGAAGCGCGCTGTGTTACACCAAACAAATAATTGTGTATAAACATAACACAAGCTTTTAAAATTAATTAAAAGAAGCTTCAAGGCAGAAGATTTTGTCTCGATAATTTTTTGTAATCGAATTACTTGAGTTACTCGAGGAATCGTTTCAGTCCTAAAGCAGAAGTAAAGATTAAGCAGTGAGGGGAAACAGGTGTTCAGTGTAGTAATGAGCTTTTTAATTTTTTTAATTTATTTATTTAGCTATATAAAATATTTCCAGTGTATATATTAATTTCAAATTTACTCCCATAATGTATTTGGATGCCACAACTTACCACCCTTAGCATGTTGTCTCAAAGCTGTTTGACATGTTGACATTATGAAGGAATTCTCTTTTTTTCTCAGCTTCGTGGTTCAGTTTTGCCCCATTTCTCAATAAATATACTTTCAATTCCTTTAAAAGGTCATGAAGATCCTACTGACATACTTACAATTTCCAAATCCTCCATATATTTTCTGTGGGATTCAAGTCAGGAGATTGTCTTGGCCATGACCTGTAAGGCCTGGTTAACTTATTTAGACTGTATGATTGTCGTATTGAAACATCCATCTCATTGACTGATGAGATTTAAGATCTTTTTAATATGTCCGGGCACATCGCTCCTTTCATGTTTCATTCGATGAAGTGTATTGCCCCAGTACTGTTTGTATCAGTAGCAGCCCATATCATATTTACTCTGAGTATCGCAATCCTGGCCATTATACACATAACTCATCTTTCCCAAAATATGATGAGCGGAATTCTGGCTAAATAAAATAATTCTTTTTTTGTTTAGTTTTGTTTCTTCTGACTATCTTCCAAAAATGTTATTCTTTATTTTTTTTATATTATTATTATTGGTCTCGGCTTTATGTTTAATGTCAGAGATGTTGTGTAAGAGATATAGGAATGATTAGAGATGATCGCCTTGCAGCTCATAGTTTATGGCTTTACTTTCATCTTCCTTATCATTATCTTGCCATACTTATCCAAGGATAAGTAGGTGGCATTCTTTTGTAGCTTTTTATTATTATTATTATTTTATTTTTTTTCTCATTTGAGGAAACTCATTTACCTTTACATTGATTGCTACCTGTTACATTTGGACATATCCACTGGAAATACTTACAAAGAAATAAATAAAATACTGTGTGAATACTTTTTTACTTGGACAGCTCAACCTGGCAATATTTGCAAGAAATGGATTTTTTTTTTTATGTAACTGAAACAAGATACATAAGATGACTTGACCTTCTGCCTCCCACCACACAGACACGGTTACCACAATTCCTCCAGCACGGCTCCAACCAAAAACCTTACAGACTTGAAGGTGCATCTGGGGAACCCCTCTCTGCATGCCTCCGATCCTGTGGTTATTCATGCTGGGGCTGTCCTGGCCGTGCTGGACCTGCTGGCCTCCATCAGTTCAGACTCCGAGCCTGAGGTACACCGCTCTATCCTGCCATGCAGATGTCTGATAGCATAGCAGCTATGTAAATTACAAATCTACTCTTGGGCACTAGGGGCTTTTTTTTAATCCTATAAAACGTTCACTTTTTCCATACTCATCAAGTAGACAAAAATAAAACAATAATGTGCAAGTTGTAGAAAGTACTGGGAATGTTTGTTGTTGTTGTTTGTGTTAAATATTCAGAAAACAAATCTTTAAAATGTTCAGTTTCCATTTGCTTTTTTTAAATATATTTTTTAAATATTTAAATAGTTTTAAAAAATTGTTTCTGCATATCTTTTGCATTTTCCCGCTCAAAAAAATATACCCCAGTTTAATAGTTATGGAAATCGCCAGTCACCTTCCAATACAATATTATCACGATACCTAGGTGTCATTTCATTAAAATTGCGATTCTGTAAGTATCACAGTTTTATAAATATCGATTCAATATTATGTTTTTCCCCGATTTCGTTACAATTTTAAACATTTAAAAAAAATTATGATTGATTAAATGTAGCCTGTTACTTATAACATTAGTTCTATCACTTAAAAACCAAGTGAATCATTTAAACAATATAAAATAACTTCAAATTCAAGAGTTTAACATTTAACTGAGCAGCATGCATATTTTTTTAAGAACATGGCAATTAATTCACTCCTACCACAAGGGATGAAAATGTGTAAATAGTTCAGTAAACAGATCATTTTGATGTACCACCTGTAGGAAAATAAAGAAACAATGACGTTTTGCCGCCTCAAATACTTCCAAAGTTTCAAAACTCACTCGGGTTAATTTTTTCCCCTCGATCTCTACAGTTTAGATTAACTGAGTTTGTTTAATAAGATACCAAAAATCCAAAACTTATATAAAAAAAAAAACTATGAATCTTTAACTAAAAAAAAAAAAACCTTTTTCTTATTAAATGCATAAGATACTTCAAGCACAAGGGAAACAACACTCTTTTTGTAGGCTGCTATTTCTTTTCAGCTCCTTTCATGTTCTTATGAGTGTGCTGTGACAGTCCTCTTGTAAAGCTATTGATGAGAATTGATGAGAAGCTGACAAAAGTTTGGAATAATTTCAACTGGTTCTCTGTGTTCTCTCTGGAGTTCTTTGCTTGAGTTCCTGTCAACTTCATCCAAACATGTCCCCATTCCTTCAATCATGTTTTTTTCTTGCAAAAATGAAAATATGTATATATTTAGTTAGCCATGACGCCAAGACGTTAATTATGTATTTCAAGCTGATTTTACCCTAATAAAATTTTTTAATGACGGTAATAAGATAGACAGAAATGCAGGTTACAAACTGTAATTTTTACTTAAACTTAGATATGAGGAAGACAGTGAGAAATACATCAGCTTTATCTTATATACAAGAAAAAATGGTTTAAAAACGGTTTAATTCAGCAAAATGGTCTTTTTTTTCTCTTTTATTTGCATTGTATTATGGATGTGATGTTTACTCACACTAGTATATAGGCCTTTTTTTAATTTAGATTATTATTTTTTTTAAATTAAAGCTTCAAAGATCTTCTCTACTTTTTTGAGCTTTTCCACATTCTATATAATACGATCTTTCCTGAAACGTCCAGCTTTAATCTTCCTAACTGTCCCATTTCCCAGAATGCCTTGGAGTTGCAGTTGGCCGTTGCGAATATGCTGCAGTTGTTGGTGCACTCCGAGAGGAACCAGCAGGTACTGTGCGAGTCGGGTCTGCCATCACGCCTGCTACAGCGCTGCAGCTGCGCCATGAGTGACGAGGAGCACCCACTACACCCACCACTGCAGAGGACCTTCGAGAGGCTCGCCTCGCAGAACCTGCAGCCCATGGCTCTCCGGTTAGTCTAAAACTGAGCAGTCTTGGGGGAAAAAATCCCTGAGAAATATAATACCGCATTATGTAAGACAATGGATGGGGATGATAGGATCTACTGTAGGTGTGTGACCTGTCTGTCCTTGTCAGGTTCATACTCCTGCCAGCATCAGAGGTTATAATATAATTATTTTATTTTTTGGGGGTGTTGTGTGTAACATATTAGTTTATAGTGCAGCTATTTTAATTAGATAGGCGGTAGGCAGGCGACCTTTGATCATTTTGATGTTACACTAAAAGAGCCATTTTTTAGCTTATTTTTGGGCGGTCGGGGGAAAAATCTGTGAGATGTCACTGCGGTTAAATTCTAGCAAAAATCGGGTTTTAAACAAAATTGAGTTTTTGAATATATTTTTTTGGTAAAATATACTTTGACGAATCAACATAAATATATTTTATAAAACTATGTGTAAACATTATTTCACATTTCTCAAGGAGCTAAACCTGCTGAAAGACATGTTAAACTATTTTAGTTGAGCATGCTTGATCAAGCGTTCAACTTTTCCATTTACGGATTTAAGGTTGCTTGTGATGCTCCTACATCATCATCATCATTCAAACAGAGAAGAGCACATACATACTCTGTACAGGTTACAGCGGGCAAAGAGATGTTTGAATGACCTGTTGGAAAGACATTTAATAAGATTTATGTAGGTTTTCTAAACAGTTTTAATGTGAACAGGAATCAGTCAAGTGATGAAGCTTGAGTTTGAATATTGTAAATAATGTTTGTGCTCTTAGGATGCGGATGATACTAATGTTACAGTGTGAATTAATTTTTTCATTGTAAAAGGTTAATTCTTTAAAATTTGATAGTAATTTAGTTTTTCAGTAAATAGTTTACCAATGTAAACACATTAAAATGTTTAATGTAAGATGCATGCATGCATGCAAAAAAAAAAAAGAATTATTCTGAGGAGGTTCAGAAAAAGTCTGTAGTTTTTAGAATTATATGTAGTTGTCCAAGTTTGTCATGTGAATGGTTAACATATGATACGGGTTTGCTAAAAATAAATAAATAAATAAATAAATAAATAAAACATTGACAGACAGAGATTACAAGTACTTAGATTTGGGTACTTGCCAGTAGATGGTACTCGCTCATACAGGTAGCTGCCGCTGTTCCAGAGTACAACATTAAACAGAACATTTCCGGATGACTCGTGTTTGAAGCACATCATCAGATGCACCTGTTATTTTTTTTACTAGTGTGTGAACCCTGAAACATCTTTGCATGTAGAGTGGCTTACCGGAAACTAACATCCTCATCAATCTACTGCACAGTTAAACTGATGAACTGTCAATCTATTGTATATAATGTATGTTTTAATACATGCAACTCTACTTACTAGAGAAGCCACATACAACGTCCCTTCGTGGGCTCTTTGTTGCCCTTCAGCATCACTATGGCAGCCGTTTGAAATGACAATAGCGTTGCAATGTTTTTACTGAAGTCACAACCTGAACTACACATAATTTTTTAAAGTCTCCATGTCTACAGTATAAAGAGGGACACAGACAGAGAGATGCGCCGCCAAGCAGATTAACTAGAGAGATGTACTGCAAGTTACCGCATTATATTAATCTTACTTATACTCGCCGACATCAAAATTTGAGGGGAGAAAACACAAGTTGACCTGATTGCCCCCTCACAGCTCACCAGAAAGATGGTTCTTCACCTTCCAATCCAAGTTGTCAGATTCGCACATCCGTTGACATGAGGGGAACGAGTGGCTGAGCACAGGGGCTGTGTAATGAGTGTCTGACTCTGTCATAAAGTGTTATAAGTGAGGAAGCATATGAATCATTTTAGAAGTAGGGAGTAGATTAGCACAGTATCCAACCAATAACAGATATTAGTATCAGTGTCTGTGCATCCCTATTAACCCTGGAGCACCCATGGGGTCATATTTGACCCAGACTTTTACTTCATCGTCATATTCAACCCACACACCAA
>JAQQZS010000014.1:15121806-15141607 GCA_030068045.1 Platyallabes tihoni | reverse complement strand
ATAGGCTCCAGGCCCCCCGCGACCCTGATCACAGGATAAAGCGGTATAGAAGATGAATGAATGAATGAATGAATATTTATTTATTTCTCCTGCCCTCCTCTGATTGGATACTTTTAAACATTTTGTGCTCGAGACCAACAGTGAAAAATACGTCGGACATGTGGACATTATACATTCAATTTGTTAAAAGACTGTATTGATTAATTTTTCATGCAAACTGCTGAATCACTTTAAAACCGCACTATCCAGCTGCATTATTGCTGCTGCTGCCTGTGAACTGTTCCTGATTCTACAACTGATTGTTTTTATTTATTGATAAATGAAAATACTATGTACTGTAGATTGCAAATTTTGTGCCTTCTCGTCTACTGTACTGTAATCTGCTGTATATGGATTCAGTGTGTTGCGGTTAATAGAGATCAAGATGGAAAAGTAAAGGTGGACTTTTTGGGAAATATGGCAACATCACTTTTTAAAATCGGTGTGTGTGTGTATATATATATCATCTGTTTTCAGCTAAAGGTGCTGGTGAGCAGGATATTCTGGTCACGCTGTCCCACATTAGCTCTCTCTCTCTCTCTCTCTCTCTCTCTCTCTCTCTCATACACACTCAAACACAAACCTCCATCTGCCTGAATGAAATATTCATTTAAACTCGTTTCTTATCAGGACCAGCGGATTGCCTTAACGGAACGGACACAGCTGCACTTGAGCTTCTGTGGGCTTACTGCAAAAGGCGAAGGCATTAGCATATTTGTATCTCCAAAACACACGCGCGCACACACACACACACACACACACACACACACACACACACACACACACACACACACACACTATATGTGGTTATGCCTAGTTTTTTGTAGTCACGGGTTATGGGTTTGAGGCTGCATCTGCTAGTCCTGCCTGATAATATCAAAAACGTGTGTAATTGGAATAAATTGGACTCTGTGGGGATGATATTGGCAGCTGTAATGACGACTGCTGAATGTCTGATTTATCGTTCCTTCATATCAGAGTATATATATTTCACAATTATTGGTTTATTTCAGTGGGCTCTTACTAATGAATTATGGCGATTTACTAACAGCTTACACAGGAGTGTTGTGGACATTCAATATCTGATTATAATCCAAGCTGCTTAGCATGTACGGTAGCTTTCCAGCAACTTGATCGATGTCTGACATTCACTAACAAGTTTGTAGACAGACTGACTGTTTTTACTGCCTCATTTATTGAATTGGCTTCTTAACCAGCAGAAACTTTTCAGCATCAAAGCATTAAAGGCATGCTTAAAAATTTAAAGTAAATCCTGTTTATTTATTTATTTGTTTATTTTTAGATGAAAGTGTCGAAATTAGTTAGATAGAAAATGTTTTCACATTTTAAAGCTTGTTTAAAATCTTATTCTACTTGTATTTTCAGATAAAAGCAGCTGTTTTTTTTTGTTCCCTTTTCTTTTTTTGTAGGTCATTATTAGTACATTTTGCCACAGTAGAGAGAAAAAGGAACAGAAAGATGTTAAAGAATTACAAGCATGTTTTTGAACCAAGGCTGTTTCCTGTATAAAATGATTACACCTTTAAAAAAAAAAAAAGCAAAAAAAAGATTTACATATAATTTACAGATGAAAGCTATTTTTTTTCTCTTTGTACACATTTTTTTTTTGGTTTGTTAGGAAAATGTTATTTCTACATAATATAGAGTTGAACATTAAGCAATTTAATTAAACAGTAAGCATATGCATTACTGAGCCTTTAATTGGATTATTACTGCAATGATTAATATGTTTAAGTTGGCAGCGAATATTATAACTCAGAAATATGCAGTCAGTTGCTTGTCATTTCTTTAACAGCCATATCATAAGATATGTTCAATTGTAGAAAAGATGTTATTGTATTTCAGACAGGTCAAATTATTGGTCTGAATTAAGCAATGAAAACAACTATGGAGATTGCGAAGATTATTGGAATTGGGCTAAAAACGTATTAAAACTTGGTTGAAGTTGAAGAAATGTGCCTGGAAAAAATTTTTTACTTTAAAGTGGGATTGTTAAGAAATCTACAGTACAACTCACGGCTATGTTTTATAGTGGAATTGGGACTAAACAGCTATGTATCTATAAGAAAACCACTTGTTAGTGAGACTAATTAGAAACTTTCCAAAGAAACATAAAGACTGGATTTTTGAGCAATGTGGAAAAGGTCATGTGTTCTGATGAGTCCAGATTGACTCTATTCCAGAGAGATGGGTGAGAAGAGGTAATAAGAGAAGTAGTTGAAGTGACGCACCCATCATGCATAGTGGCCACTGTACAAGCCTCTGGAAGCAAGATTATGATCTGGGGTTACTTCAGTTGGTCAGGTCTAGGCTCAGCAATGTTTCTTGGCAATAAAATGAAGTAATCTGATGACCTGAAAGTACTGAATGATCAGGTTATCACATCTGTGGAGTTTTTCTTCCTTGATGTGACAGATACTGTATATTCCAGGATGACAATGCCAAGATGCAAGGATGAAATTCTTAAAGAGCATAAGGAATTCTTTTCCCTCATGAATTGACCACCAAGAGGTCTTGACCTTGAAGATTTTGCCAGATATCACTTTAGTTAGTAAAAGATCCCGTGCCACAAATTAATACAAAATTAAGACAGAAATGAATGTTGACCTTGCGTCAGGTTGTTAAAGCATTGCCATGAAGTATGCATACCAGAATTAAAGGTAAAGGTGATCTAATGAAATACTGTTTTGTTTTTTGCCGAGTCTGTGTAGTCTCCTTGTATTTTCTCCAGTTATTGCATTAATGAGTACAAGTTGTTGAGAAGCACACGAACTGGAATGCACAGCATTCACACTGCATAAGGTTTTAAGAGCTTTAGTGAGATCGAGCTTAAGTGTTAGATTTCACTGCTCGGGTCCCTCATGCAGTTGTCTAGTCATTATGATGAGGCACCCATGCCATGTATAAAATCAAGCAGATACATCTCCAGAGCTTCAGTTAATATATACATCAAACAGCAGTTGGGGAAAATGTGAGCTTAAAATGGCTTTTTTAGAAAATGCTGATTTCCTGGGACTTTCAGGCAGAACAGCCTCCACAAAATGGTGTGAAATGGGGAAAAATCTATTGATTGGAAAATCTGCTTTTGAAAGAAGTCAGAGGAGAATATCCAGAGTGGTTTGAGTTGGCAGATAGGCTTGTAGTGACTGAAATAACCATACTGTAATATACAGGGGTCATGAACAGAAAAGTATCTCACAACACACCCACTACAATAAAACGTTTCACTCTTTTCAGGAAGAAAGAGGAATATGAAGTTCTGTCAGGCACAGGTTCAATTAAACTGCACTGTTAAAGATTGAAGACGACGCCCCCCTGTACCATCGTAGCATCAAACAGATAGCATAGTGTGGCATGCTCTTTGATCATCTCCTCTCTGTCCCCCTCCAGCTGTTTGTTTTTGCCAAGCCTGGCTCCTCACAATGCGCCATCCAGCAACACCAACACATCTGGAGTAAATGACGGAGCTGTAGTCAGCGGCATGGGGAACGGTCAGTACCTACAGTACACACACACACACACACACACACACACACACATCAGCAAGCACTGACTCAGCAGAGAGTACCCACTCCATCTCAGTCCATATGCGACAAAGAGATGCAGCTGCTGATAAAGTAGTCGAGACGAAGTTGGACGGGAAAGCACAGGACGTCCTGGAGTTTTGGAGAAAGCAGGAGTGAAAAGAAGTGGTGCAGAGAAAATGCTAAGAGACAGCCAAGAGCTCAGGAGGGAATTACAAATGTGTATATGTAGAGACGTATGGAGGTGTGTGTGTGTGTTTAAGCCTTCTCTGGTACAGCACTGCTGAGTAGCAGCATTATGTAGTATTAATGCAATGATGCAGGATTCTGCATAGAGCTTTTTAGATCCATCGTGTCTCTCTCACCTCAGCACACCCCAGATGTCTCTTCCTCTCCTCCTTTTTTTCTATCCCTCTCTCTCTCTCTCTCTCTCTCTCTCTAACTCTGTCTCTCTCTAACTCTGTCTCTCTCCTGATCCTTCCTCCCTCGGGAAAGTAAATGGATGTTTTCAGTATTTATAGACAGACTTCTGCAGCATGTCCTCTGGCCTAGTTTTCCGTGGTTGACGTCATCACTGTTGCCAGCTGAAGAATTTTCATTCACATTCTCGCAGGCAGCCTGAAGCCTCACATCTCGATCTCCTTGGTTTTGTTTTTTTTTTTTTTTTTGCTCTGTAAGAATCCGTCTATTCATTTATTTACGATGGCTGAAACAGAATGAAATTCAAGCAGTGCACATTTTTGCTTCATAAATATAAAAGAGTGAGGCGAGAGGCACTGTGCATTGCATCAGCCTTAACATTATAACCACTGACAGGTGAAGTGAATAACATTGATTATCTCATCGCAGTGGCACCGAGAAGTGGGTGAGATATACAGTATGCGCCAAAATATACATCACTGAGACCCGCATGTGCGTTTTCCGACGGGGCAAAGCTCCAGCCACAAGTGTTCCCAGTAGTGAAAAGGAAATTGTGTTGTGCAGTTGTTGTTGGAAATGGGTCTCTCGACTGAGGAAAAAGTATTCATAGTTGAATACAACATAGTTGAATGTTATTTCCGCTCATACGGAAGCGGTCGTGAATAGGGAGTTTGAAAAAGGTGCCAGAACAATTCCTTCCTATACCCTATACGGGACGTTCCACCTTCTGATGCCTACGTGTGGGGAATGTAAACGGAGAGTGTTCAACTGTAAAGATCCGACAATAACTCTGCCTGCTTTACACCAGCAAATCGCCTCTGCAAATCATCTGCAGCAGCCGTGGTAAATCGACACGCTAATAATGTGCATGCTTCAGAAGAAACAAGGTAATATTGTTCGTCTTTTCATTTCAGTTCTGCATATTTTGGCGCTTACTGTATTAGGCAGCAAATGAAAATTTTCACTCCAAAGTTGATATATTGGAAGCGGCAAGGGCAGGGATTTGAGTGCCTTTGAAAAATTGTGATGGCTAGACGACTGGGTCAGACCAACTCCAACATAACAGCTCTTGTGGGATGTTCCTGGTCTGTAGTCATTAGGACCTACTAAAAGTCATCCAAGGAAGGAAAACCGGTGAACCTGCAACAAGGTCATTGGTGCACGGGGGAACGAAGGATGGCCCTTGTAGTCTGATCCAATAGAATCATTAAAAAAAAAAAAAAAAGCTAATATCGGTTTCGACAGAAAGGTATCAGAAGAAATCACAGTTTGTTGTGTTGCCACAGACCAGTCAGAGTGCACATCCTTACCCCAGTGTCCAACGTCAAAAGCGCCTACTTTGGATACGTGAGCATCATAACCAGGCCATAGAGCAGTGGAAGGATCTTTCCTGGTCTGATAAATCAAGATTTCTTTTACATCATGTGGATGACTTTGTGTGTTTGTGTTGCTTACGTGGTGAAGAGATGGCTCCAGGATGCACTATAGGTGGACGTCAAGCCAATGGAGGCTGGGAGATGCTTTGGGCAATTATTCTGCCGGGAATCCTTGTGTCCTGTCGTTCATATGGACGTTTCTTCAATATGGTGTTCCCTGATTGCAGTGGACTCTTTCGGCAGGATAATGCACCCTGCCACACTGTAAAAATGGTTCGAGAATGGTTTGAGGAACACAAGTTTAAGGTTTATATAGAGGCCTAACTTAAATCTTACAGGATTTAAATGATCTGCTGCTGACGGCTTGGTGCCAGACACCACAGCACATCTTCAGATCTCTTGTGGAGTCCATGCCTCGACAGGTTTTTGCACACACCATGCAGGAAGATGCAAACAGGATAAATGCTGCATATGCGTATTTAAAACACATTAAATCTCTAAAATAAATGCAAGAATATAATATAAAGTAATATGTATAGTTTTGTATCAAGCTTAATTTCATATTAAACTTTGTTTCTTTATTGTTCACAGGTGAACGCTTGTTTCCTCCCCCATCGGGACTCAGTTACTCCACCTGGTTCTGCGTGGAGCGTTTCAGCACACCTCCTCACACACACCCAGTGCGTTTACTAACCGTCGTGAGGAGAGCCACGGCGTCCGAGCAGCACTACGTCTGTCTGGCCATCGTGCTCTCGGCCAAAGACCGCTCGCTTATTGTCTCCACCAAAGAAGAGCTGCTGCAGAGCTACGGCAAGTCACGTTTCTGTTCATGCATTCACCAGTTTTATAAAAAACATTTAGGTGTTATTGCTTAAGGTTTTGACTGTGATCACTTTATTTAGTAACTACTATGAACTATTCTGTTATTTTCACTAGTGTGAAAATTATAGTAAATGAGCGTGTGTGAGAATGAGGAATGTAGGTCTGGACCTACGGGAGTTTGCGAGTTGAGCCTCTGTGTATGACTGATACAGTGTATGTGGGCCAAAGATGAAAAGGGCTTATAAATAGCAACAACAAAAAAAGGTGTATAATTATAATTAAAGACAAAAAAAATCTGTACATCTTAAATATAGTCTAATTTATATTTTTTTCTTTGTACTGATTACAAAGCAGGCTTTTCTCTTGAATGACAAGCTTGCACATTATTGTTTCCATAAACACATTGAAAAAGCAATAAAAAAATTAATATCGATTGTTGGTTTTCCAGTAAAATAAAGCAATTTGGGTACATCTTATATTTGACACAAATGACCCAAAATGAATATGAATACAGATTTTTAGTTATAGTTTTGTCTGTGATCGTGGCTATAAGGGTTGTTTTTGTATTTTATGTCCATAGTATGAGATATATTGGGATAGTCTTTTCAGCTCTTTTGTCCATGACTAAGTACAGTATGTGTAACTTGACTTCCTGTGTGGATCGCTCCACAGCGGATGACTTCAGCGAGGAGTCGTCGTTCTACGAGCTGCTGCCTTGCTGCGCCCGTTTCCGCTGTGCTGACCTCATCAGCGAGGGCCAGTGGCACCACCTGGTGCTGGTCATGAGCAAAGGGATGCTGAAGAACAGCATGGCTACGCTCTACATCGATGGCCAGCTGGTCAACACGGTCAAGGTGAGAAGAACATCAACACGTTCATTTTCTGGGATTTTATTCACTAGATTTTATTTTTTGAATGGTAATATTTTCCAGAGTATTTTCCATTTGGTTGATGTGAAAATGCCAAGTAGAATTTATTCAATATTCATTGCTCATAATACTGCCTTTTTAAATTAATTATGGCTATTAAGTGTCATTATCCAGCTTTCACATTCCGTCGGGTCATTGCTTGTTTCCTGTATGTGATCGTTTTCAAGTGTTTGATCCCTCAGTTCTGTTCAGGTCATTACTTTTATGTAGTAGTTTAAAATGCATCTAAAAGCAGCCTAATACAACTAATTTGCAAATACACATTAAATCCTGTAATCACAATTTTTTTACATTATAAAATCTTAATTTTTTTTAGGGCAAAATAAGTTACATGTAATTTTGTTAATATAAATTTTCACCAGAAGTGCACATACAAAGTTTAAATCTATTTTCAGAGCATGCTGACTTAATTTCTATGCCGTCTGAAAGGATTTCCATATTGTGTAGATGAACGAAAAAACACAGCCTTAAAGATTTTAATGCTAAAAGACATAAAAAGCATAATTAAATCTGACCACTGTTTAATTCATGTTATTGAGATAAACCGTTGTTCCACAGATATTTCAGATAGTGCATAAAATATATTCATGTTGCTCGTTTGAGTGCTCAGATTTCCAATCATAAATTATATTCAATTGAATTCAAACCAATCAAATCGTATTTGCAAAGTAAAAGTATCCTATGGGCACGCGTCTTGTCACTGTGCAGCCCAGATGGTTAATCTATATTTTCGGGAAGTGAGTTACCGAGTTTGGCAGTTTAAAATATATATATAATTTTTTTCTCATGGATTTTATGGAATTTTATGCATTAATTTGCATTAATTTGTCATAAAATAAGATCTGATCTTCATCAAATGAGTCAAGGGTATTGACAAATAAAATGTGCTTAATTTAATAACACAAAGCAATTTCTGTTCTTTTATGTCTTTATTGAATATACTCATTCACCATTCAAAATGTTAGTGGTAAAAGTAAGTGAACCCTTGTATGTTTAAGTGAACCCATATGGAATAAAATAATATGTATATATATAAAATTGTATTTATACAGGATTATGGATTATATATATATTATTTTATTTATACCGTAAACACAATATATATTGTGTATGTGTGTGTATATATATATATATATATACACACAATGCTGCAATGCTGAAAATTTTAAACTCATTAATTAGACCTCAGAGTATGTCTTTTTTTATGTCTTTTTTTGCTCATAAATTAAATTGACTGAAAGCATCTCTCGAAATGGAAGCAGGTGGAAAGTAATAGTTTTTAATTGAAAAAAAAAGTCTTTTTTTTTTTTTTTTTGGTTTATTCAGTTTTTTTTAACTGATTTGGGGTTAAGAATGTAATATCTTCTTTTTGAGCCTTGCTTATACCTCTCTACGGTTTTTGTAGAAACACCACACCTCCTTAGTGATTTCCCTTTGATTCTTCTGATCTGAAGTTAGATAAAGCAGCAGACCGAACAACCACAAACCACACAGTCACCTCAAGCCACTTCCTCCTTCCTGCCACTTTGACTTCTCTCTCTCTCTCTCTCTCTCTCTCTCTCCCTCACTGTCTAGCTCCACTATGTACACAGTGTACCTGGTGGCTCCGGTGCCGCCAACGCTCCTGTGGTGAGCACGGTGTATGGCTACATCGGGACTCCTCCTGCTCAGAGGCAGCTCTCCTCTCTGGTGTGGCGTCTGGGACCTACACACTTCCTGGAAGAAGTGCTACCTGCTGCCAGCGTGAGCACCGTTTACGAGCTCGGGCCTAACTACGTGGGCAGCTTCCAGGCCGTCTACTTGCCATGTGAGTCATTTTAGCTAAACTTGGATATTTAAAAATTATTATTAAACACATTTGTCTTAAAATGTGTGCATTTGACCTCATAGATTATTATAAGAACTGTATTGAATATTATGACTGATAAACGTTTAATCGTTTCAACATTTTTCATATTGAAGTAAATAATTTATGCTATAGAAGTGGTAGCCTGGTTTCATAAAATAGTGGACAAATTATGTAAGTTTATAGCTTTTTTTTTAAAAAAATTAAAATGTAATGACACTATGCAGTTTTAGTATGTAGTATGGCAGAATTATTACAGGCAGCAAGCCGAAGCAGAGATGCTTATTCTCAGTGCTTTAGGTTTGCAAATGAACCCTGTTGCCATAGCAACATTCAAGCAAACTACAAAAAAAAACCCTCTCCAAAAAGAGAATTTAATTGCCTTCTCTGGGAGGAAAAAAAAACCTGTCTGGAGATCATTTGAGTCAAGGGTGCACTCATAGTTTGTATCTTTGTCTCCTGTGCAGGTAAAGACTCAAAGACTGAAGCTGTTCCTCCATGCCCTGTATCACTGGTTCCAGAGGAGAAAGTGTCTTTCAGTCTCTACGCCCTCTCCGTCTCGTCTCTCACCGTGGCCAAGATCCGCAAAGCCTACAACAAACTGGACAGCAAGGCCATTGCCAAACAGGTGAACAAGCTACCTGTGCTGTACAAGGTTTTGTGTAAAATATTTTTAGTTATCGTTCAGGATGGTATAATCAGAAGTGGAGGGTAACCAAGTACATTTACTTCATTACTGTAATTATACTTATTTTACTTAAGAGGATACTTTAATTTTTTACTCCACTACATCCAACAGCAAATATCTGTACTTTTTGCTTCACTACATTTCTGCACGGCGTTGAGTTACTTTACCTCAGTGGTGCATAGTATTTGAAGCGGTAATATCGCCACCTGCTGACTATTACGTGTAATGGCATGATTTGCCTTTCCTCTGTGAAACACTTATCACTTATCACGGTGTTTGATATCAGAAGCAGGAATGGTTGCAGACAGTGACCGAAACCAAACAATCTAGAGAGAAAGAGAAAGTTTTTATCATGACAAAGGCTACTGTGAGCTAATACAAGCTCAATACTTTTTATTCTTTAGTTAATTTGAACTTAAGTACTTTTGTAGTTTTGCTCAAGTAGAAATGTAAATGACTTCAACTTTTACTTGGAGCAGAAATATTTTACCTATAGTATCTCTATCTTTACTTCTTTCCCAAGGTGTTCATTTAAAGCATTGAAGTGAAATTGCATTTGTTTAATTATTGCTTCACCTCTCAGAAAATAATATGAAATGTTCTTCCTAAACAGTGTATTAGTATTCCCTAGACAATTAAATAAAATCAGTGTTTGGCAGCAAGCTTGGATTTTGGAAGTTAAGTAAAGTGCTCTGTCATCAATGTGGTGGAAGAGCAGAGTCAGCGTCACGCTCTGTCCCTTCACTCCCAGGTGCGTTAGAATCAGGACGTAAAAACATCAAGATGGAATTGACACTTTTGGGTGAAAGTTATTAAGGATTTTTTTTAATTCTTATTTTTAAAATAATGAGTATTTCCCTATTTAAGGTGATGCCAATGTGTGTTTATTGTAACAGTCTCTTGTCTGTATAATTATTATTTGTTCTAAAAAAAAAAAACTGAACCATTTTTACAGCTGGCAGTCTCGTCTCATGAGAATGCCACTCCAGTAAAGCTCATCCACAACGCAGCAGGACATCTGATCGGACCCGCCAGGACCATCGGCGCTGGTGTGATAGGCTATCTGGGTACGAATTTGACGATGTTAGGAATCTGCTTAAGTTTGTCCAGAGTTTTACAGCTGTGCCGGTTTGGAATGTTAATACTTGTTAATAGAAATGTACTTTGCTTTCCATGCCCTCTGCAGGTGTGAGAGCCTTTGTGCCTACTCCAGTGGCCACCACCTTGCAGTATGTGGGTGGAGCTGCTGCCATCCTTGGCTTAGTGGCCATGGCATCAGACGTGGAGGGGCTATACGCAGCCGTCAAAGCTCTGGTGTGTGTGGTCAAGAGCAATCCACTGGCCAGTAAAGAGATGGAACGTATCAAAGGATACCAGGTGAGCTCCACTTTGTGTGCACAAAGCCCTGTGTATTAGACCTTATTTGCCTTTCTGTTTTACACGTTTATAACCAAATCATTGATTCAGTTTGATTTATTTGATAATTGATTCAGAGTTACATATCTTTTTCCAAGGCATGGGAAAATCAGTAGTAAAATAGAAACTTAATCCTGCTTAATTAAATTCGATATTTTGTCATGCTATGTTTAAGCTTGTTACTATATTTTTTATATTCTCTCTGTTTGTCTTTAGTTGCTGGCTATGCTGCTGAAGAAGAAGCGTTCTCTATTAAACAGCCACATCTTGCACCTGACCTTCTCCTTAGTGGGCACAGTAGACAGCGGTCATGAGACATCCATCATTCCCAACTCCACCGCCTTCCAAGACCTGCTCTGTGACTTTGAGGTATAACTACTGTGCAGTGTTATATGACTATGCAGTATTTATTTATTTATTTATTTATTTATTTTTATTTTTTTTTTACCAGGTGTAGTTTAGGATCTGTCTGTTGTATTCTCTATATCCAGGTTTATTTTTTGAACCAGTTTTAGATAAGGATTGTGCTTCGTGAAGCTGATGAAGAGCATGAGTGTCTGGATAGTTTAGGCTAGATTCAGGTCTGGAATGAAATCTCAAGGAGCAGGTATAACTATACAGGTAGTCCCCTAGTTACAAACAAGTTCCATTCCCGGAGCACATTTGTAAGTCCGATTTGTTCGTAAGTCCGACAAAGTGAATATTATACGCCTTTGACACGAATATACAATGTAAAACATTCCACTTGACTAAATCCCTGTCCCCTTTCCCCACATTGCCATCATGTGGCCAAAACCCATAATCAAGCCTAAGGAAATTAATCTCACACAAATGTACAGTAACAATGTTGTCTCGCCTTTAAATCGTGAGGGAAATTCCGGACGCCATTTTGTCTCAGAGCAAAATGTTTTCCACTGTATTGGACTGTGAACTCTGTTTTGTTGAGAATTTTCCAAAATTAGGATTATTCACCATCAGGACAGGTTTACGGTACAGCCATTTTCTATCATCATGCTTCCGGACTGATTAATTGAAACCAGTGAGGCAGACTCATTTCTCCCGTACAATATCCCAGACTTTAGACATTTTATACATTTACTTACACACTAAAAATATTGTATATAATTGTAAATATTAGTCTCTATTTTTTGTACAATACACGTGAGCTACTTCTGTGATTGAACCAGAAGTAGAACCGCGGTCCGTTCATATCTGCGGAAAACTCACTGTTCGTAAGTCGGGGACTACGTGTACTTACAGTATGTGATTATTCAATAGTTGGTTGTTTGATGCATATATTTGAGACTTCCTTAGGAATGAACCCTTTTTTTTTTCTCTACAGGTATGGCTGCACGCACCATATGAACTGCACCTGTCTCTGTTTGAACACTTCATTGAACTCCTGACTGAATCCAGGTGAGACTTTTAACCTCAGAACAGCATTTCTTTTTGTTAAATAATCTTGTTCCCTTTTGGTTTAATCCAATACATTATTTTATCATGGAGATTTTGATTAACAGATTAATGTAATTTAATAAAGTTAGCTTCTTGTCTTCTAATTCCAGCGAGGCTGCTAAGAACGCTAAGCTATTGCGGGAGTTTCAGCTGATCCCCAAACTGCTGCTGACGTTGAGGGACCAGACGCTGTCTCAGCCTACGGTGGCGGCCATCAGCAACGTGCTCAGCCTGCTTCTGCAGGGCTTCCCCAACTCCTACGATCTCCTCCGGTACACCGTTCACCCTCATTTCATAAAGCACATATCACCTTCAGCAGTACCAGAAGTGTAATTTTGAACGAGTATAATCATAATTTTTATTGCACTATGCTAAAAATATCTGTTTAAGCATAATTTATATGTTAATCATAGCTTGAAATGATTGAACCTTAGATTGTAGCTCCGGTTTAGCTCAGAGCATTTTATTTCCTGTTGGCACAATAAAGCTGCAATCCTGTTAGGGTTTATAAGAGCCACTAATATACTTAAGTGCATTAATAAAACACTGAAGTTTGAGTGTTTTCTGGGACATTTTGTACTTCAATTTTAGGTATGGCCAGTTCATTTCATCCACTTTGCCCACGTTCGCAGTCTGTGAGAAGTTTGTGGTGATGGAAGTTAATAATGAGGAGAATGTCGATGGAGGTGAGACATCCCTGATTTAAACATCAGACGTGCAATTTATGTTGTACTTTATTTTTGTTTAGCAGAGTTAAGCACTTAGAATCAAGCTTACCAAGCAGTTATAGCAAATGCTGCGTTCTGTCCAGGAAATGAGGAGGATTTCGGAGGCCTGCTCTCCTCCAATGTAATTCTGCTGCGCAATCGACTGCTAGACATCCTGCTCAAACTGCTTTTCAGCTCCAAGGAGAAATGCACCGTTAATGCACAGTAATGTTTCACTTTTATTCCTTAATGTCCTTAAACTTAATCATTAGAGCCAGCATGTTATATGGGAAGCTTTCCTGTAAAAGGAGTATAGGATCTTTTTAAGATTATTTTTAACGTTTGATTTATTTCAGCCAAGAACATAAGTTTTATTTAACAAAAAAAAAAAAGACAAATGAAGTGCATGTCACAGAGCCATATGTTACGATCACTGTTCTGATCTCTGACTGTTCGTACCCTGCAGGGCGTGTGAGGAGCTCGTGCGCACGCTGGGGTTTGATTGGGTGCTGATGTTCATGGAGGAACACGTTCATTCGAGCACAGTGACTGTGGCGCTTTGGATTCTGGTGGTGCTGCTGAGCAATCAGAGCATCCTCAGTCGCTTTAAAGAAGGCCTGTGCGGAGGAGGCTGGCTCGAGCACACCGATTCGGTGCTCACCAACAAGATCGGCACCGTGCTCGGTGAGTAACTTGAAGCATTAGGACAGGAGGGGGGTTGTTCTGGATTAAAGGGGCTACATCAGGTGCACTTTTAAATACAGTACTAATATAAAAGCTCTGAGTATTAAACTTAGTCTCACTTTACATTGTTCCGGTTATGGTTTCAGGGTTTAATGTGGGTCGGAGTGCAGGTGGCAGGTCCACCTTACGCGAGATCAACCGGGACGCCTGTCATTTTCCAGGATTCCCTGTGCTGCAGACTCTACTGCCCAAACACACCAACGTGCCCGAGCTTTACTTTCTGCTCATGGCGCTCTTCCTGCAGCAGCCTGTCACTGAGCTGCCCGAGAGCCTCCAGGTACATGTCAGTATGCAACCTTTTTTCCCCCCTTACTAATCGTACTAACCGTGTGTCCTTGTGCAAGAATGTGTCCGAAACTTTCTGTCCGAACCTGTGCTCTCCCCAAATGACCCCTTTTCCTTTGTGTAAAATTCTTGTGGCTACGATTTATATCTGTTTATAACATTACACTGCATGCTTACATACAAACATCGTAAAATATTTCATTATCAAGTGCTGTCAGTCGAATAAAACTGTAATCTGTGATTAATGCTTCGGCCAAAAGTCTTTCTTTCAACACGCCCAGAGTGAATGGTGCAGTTACCATTTGTCATTGATTAGGTGAGGCAGTTATGGTTACTTATTGATGTTCATGTGGACTCGAGAAAGTGCAATAAAAGTAGCTTCTACCAGCTGCTTCACTTTCATTGTCTTTTTCAGTCTAAAAATAGTTCCCCTTGACGGTAGTTCGAGCACAAGTTTGATTTTGTCTGGAAGCCTTTCATAATGAAACTTGCAGCTCAGCACACCTAGTGATGTTTCCTCAGTCATCTTTACACATGCCGGTATCACGCACAGCTGGGTAACTAGTGTATGCTGTTGTGATTAATTTACATTAAAAATAGTAATGCGTTAAAATCTCTATATAAATATTAAGGTACTGTTAATATTAACAGTTCTAGTTTAATATATTGGACCAGCATAGTAATTTTACTTAGTATTTAAATCACAATTGTTTATCACAGCTATTTAGTCAATTTAGGATTTGAAAGAATTTTTATTTATCTTTATTAGTCGTTTTTGAATCATTACAAAATATCAGGCTAAAGCTATAAAAGCTATACTTCACCTTTTTATACTTCTTCCTACTTATTATTTGCCCAGACTAACTACTCAAGTGCCTATTGAAGATGTTCTTAGACTTTAACAGTTTATCAGAGCAATGCAGAAATAGCATTATTCTGTTTAGTGTCTTTAATACCTTGTCCTAAAAATCTTGTAGTACATTTCAAGATTAGAGTAATAGAAGTTGAATGAATCAGGAATTACATCATAATCATAAATATTCGATACTAATGCACATGCATGCAAGTCCTTTTTTTTTTTCTTCTTTTTTTCAAATGACCATAATGTACTAAAAAAAAAAAAGAAAACTCAGGAGGGAAAGGTTTCTGTGATTGAGTTGTCACATTTGTATCCATGCCCTTTATGTTTATTGTACAATAGAATATGCATTTAGTCAGCATTCTCATTAAATAATTACATTGTTTATTTTAAGTAGTCATTGACTTATGTGATTTGACTTTGTTGTGTCTAGTAGATGTCTGTTGTCGTCCAATTAGTCATCTGTTAAATTTATTTAAGCTGATATTATGTCTGACCTGAATTTCTTTACTCGATAAGGTGAATGTTCTAATAACATAACATTCAGGCGAACTGAAGAGAAAATGACGTTTCACTGTGTCTGTCCAGTTTGACCTGGATTCCATCTGGTCATTCATCTTTGGGGTTCCAGCCTCCAGTGCCACGGTGGTGGGCTCCATCCACAATGTGTGCACCGAGGCAGCCTTCCTCCTGCTGGCCATGCTGCGCAGCATGCTCAACCTGGTGAGACTTCAGCTTCTGTTTCCATTCAGCCATTTGACTATTTATAATCACTAATTGCTGAAGGCTTACAATAATTTTTAACCTACTGCAGTGAGCTGCAACATAATCAGTTACGATGAACTAATGCAGGTTATTAGGTTATATCTCTCTTGGAGATTTGCATTTTTCATCTATGGGCAGTGGCGCTTTTAACTCCCCTTAAGTGCCGTTTCAAAAATAACTCATCATTCTGCTGTACGTTTGGAACAACAAAACTAAATGATTATTATTTTAATAATTATTATTATAGTAATAACATTTCTAACACTATATAATGAACTGTACAACCTCCGACTAATTATTGGCACCACAAAAAAACTTAATATAAAACAAAATACAGCATTCGAAGAAAATACTACAGCATTGGAATTTCGCACAGCTCAGGACCTGGTCAGTACAGAAATTTTTATGATGTCATTTCAGTGAAAGTTAACCAAATAAGTAATGTGCAAGTTTTACTGCAGGCTAAACACAATATGATGTGTGAAACTGAACAGAAAAGATGTCCAATGTTTGTAAGCTAGCAACATTACAAACATATAATTTTTTATATTACAAATATATTATTTTTTAAACTTAATAGTTTTGGGCAAACCAGAAATATGCATCATGTCTGTAAAACTATTTACATTCACAGAATTATGAATGAGCTGTGATTTATTTGGTAGCATTTTGTAGTGTGACTAATTTTACATGAAATTTTACATCTTAAGTTAGAGGTGCGTTTTTTTCCCCCGTGATGTGAGATGTCCACCCCCTACTTGCCATCTCCCAAAGTGGGAGACTTTCCCAGTCAGTATCCTGCCTCACTCATAAATTAGGATCAGAGCGCCCACTCTGACATGGTTAATTGACCCACATGGTGACATAATAGATGTGATGTGCAAATGAGCGCTAAAAAAAACACCGCCGTTTCACCCCAGCAAGATTGGCCAGGTCACATTATCATCACCCTAAATCTGAATCTGCTCATGGGTCAAGCATGAAAATGTTTTAAATGTTTAATAGTTTGTAAATTTCAAATAATTCAACTTAAAGATAAAATTATTAAATGGAAAATGAAGTGAGAACATGAAGTGTGTGTCTTTTAAATCACATCCTTAGAAGAATTTAACACTGATTATCAGACAACAAAATAAAGTCTAACGTTAACATGTATTTTAAAAAAAAAAGGTTTTTGTTAGTAAATATATTCCATTTATCGTCATTTATGGAAAAATATTTTAATTATGGATTTTTTATTATTATTATATTGTAATTGGATAGTGTAAGGAAATGGATCATTCACTTATTTATTTATTTATTTATTTAAGTGTTTGTTTGTTTGTTCATTCACTTATTTGTTTTATTCAATTAATCTCTCAATTATTCAATTATTCGCCTATCTCATGTTCATTTCACTCTTTTGTTTGTAGCCTTGGCAGTCAGAAGAGGAAGGTTCTTGGCTCAGGGAATACCCCGTCACACTGATGCAGTTCTTCCGTTACCTCTATCACAACGTGCCTGACCTGGCACCCATGTGGCACAGCCCGGATTTCCTGTGTGCCCTTGCAGCTGCCGTCTTTCCCTTTAATATCCGACCCTACTCTGAGATGGTACAGTCCTCTTTTCACCCTTTCACTCACAATATGAACATTTTATTTTTTTATCTTTTTGTTCATTCTCACGCTTCATTTAAGGTCAGTGATTTGGATGATGAAGCTGGCTCACCAACTGAAGAATTCAAAGCCTTCGCGGGAGACACAGGCATGAACCGCAGCCAATCAGAATACTGTAACGTGGGCTCCAAGACCTACCTGACCAATCACCCGGCCAAGAAGTACGTGTTTGACTTCATGAGGGTGTTGATCATGGAAAATCTGTGTCTGTCTCCTGCCACCAAACAGACGCCCATTTTAGACCAGCTGCTGGAGGTGAGCCTTTTTTTTTTATTTTATTTTTTTTTACTGTTAACAAATTGTATTGATTACATGCCAAGGCTGATGTAGAGGTTTTGTTTTTTTTTTTGTTTGTTTGTTTTCAGTCCTCACCCGAGCGCTCGACCAGAACCCAACAGAAAGAGTTCCAGTCGTACATCCTGGATGGTGTAATGGAACATCTTCTTGCTGCTGATGTGCTTCTAGGTTAGGATTGCATTTGAACTACAATTACATGCTGACACATCTACACATTGTTCAGCTTTAAGAAACTTATTCAGCACGCTTTTAATGGTTATAAATTCTCTTCCTACAGGAGAAGACGCATCAATGCCCATCACCACTGGGGGGAACTACCAGGTCCTGGTCAACAACGTGTTTTACTTTGCCCAGCGGGTGGTGGATAAACTGTGGCAGGGCATGTTCAATAAGGAGTCCAAACTGGTGGTGGAGTTCATAGTACAGCTGATCAGCCAGGTGACCCACAGTGATAAAGCTCTCAACAGGCTTCATTTATAAACTTCCATATATGCACATTTTCACATACAGTATATGACTAAAGATTATTGTATCACTAAATGGTTCATCTTTTCACTTTTCAGCTCACAAAGACCTGTGGTGTATAAATATTTATTTATTTATTTATGTGTAATATCTGGAGTGAACCGGTTACAGACTAGACATTAATTAAAAACAAAGGAATCAAATGTTCTACTGTAGGTTGTCATGATTACTATATAGTAAAGGATGCGTAGTGTTCATACTCCTGGTGGGCCACAGATATCTGATACCAGTTTGATGTGGCAATGCAGTCTTAGTCTGAACATGCAAGCGTTCATTTGATTATCAATCCAAGTCTGTGTTTGAAATGGATATTTATATCTTGGCTGAAGCATTATTCTTGGGTGTCAAATTGCAATCTAAAAACTTATAGTGATTGTGGCAGGAACTATTTAAATGTATGAGGTAGCCTCCGAGTGGCGCAGTGGTAAAGCGCTCGCCCTATCATCCGGAGATCGCTGGTTCGAACTGGTGATGCTGTTTTCCTCTCACAGCCGGAGGCACAGAGAGAGCTGATTGGCCGAGCTCTCTCAGGGGGAAGGGATGAGGGGTACTCGTGCTCCCACATTAATCACGGCTCTACAGCCAATCAGGGCCGTCTTCTCGCATACACGGAAGGAGCGGCTAGCGCTTTCCTCCGAATGTGTGACTCCGCCCCTAATGGTGCGTGAGCAAGCAGTTCGGAAAGATGCAGTCGGCTGACGTCATGCGGTTCGGAGGAAACACGTGATAGTCTTCGGGCCTCCCGGCTGAGTGGTAGTGGTAGCCTTAATGTGGGAGCCCCCTAGTGATGGGGAGGAATTGGCCACGACTAAATTAGGGGAGAAAATTGGAAAAATAAATAAATAAATAAATAATAATAAAAAAAAAAATTATGAGGTAAACTGGGAAATGTATAAATTCAGATTTTTTTTAGTTTTATTTATTTTTTTGTTATTGTAGTTAAACATCTTATTAACACAATTCAGTTAAACCTTGGATTACGAGCATAATTTGTTTTGGAAACATGCTTGTAAGCAAAGCACTTGTATATCAGTGTGAATTTCCCCATAATAATAATGGAAACTCAAATGATTCGCTCCACAACCCAAAAAATATTCATATAAAAATGATTCATGCAAAATATAAAGTAAAAATAAAATAAATTAACCTGCACCTTACCTTTGAAAAGAATCGTAGCTGGTGTGAGTGAGACGAGAGAGGAGAAGTTCAAGACCAAGGTTTTACTGTAATGTAAATACATCTGGACTCAGATTTGCTTTGGAATTTTGCTAATTAACAACTTGAAACGTGTAAATAAGGCGTTCACATTGGGTATAGTTAGTTTCACAAGTTTTTGGACCGTGGCCTATATATACAGGTCCTTCTCAAAAAATTTGCATATTGTGATAAAGTTCATTATTTTCTGTAATGTACTGATAAACATTAGAC
>JAQQZS010000014.1:15049741-15067016 GCA_030068045.1 Platyallabes tihoni | reverse complement strand
TATATATCGTTATCGAGGTAGAAAATTGCTTCTACCGTGATAGAAGATTTTGGTTATATCGCCCACCCCTAGTTACAGGTGTATAAAATCAAGCAAATAGGCATGCAGACCAGTTCTAAAGCTCAGTGAATTCCAGCATGGTACCGTGATAGGATGGCACTTGTGCAGTCGTGAAATTTCCTCGCTACTTAGTTCCATTGAAAGGAACTCTTAATACTTCAGCATACCGAGACATTTTGGACAATTTCATGCTCCCAACTTTGTGGGAACAATTTGGGGATGGGCCCTTCCTGTTCCAACATGACTACGCACCAGTGCATAAAGCAAAGTCCATAAAGACATGAATGAGCGAGTTTAATGTGAAAGAACTTGACTGGAGTACTGACCATTAAGCCGATAGAACACCTTCGAGGCGAATTAGAGTGGAGACTACAAGCCAGATCTTCTCGTCCATCAGTGTTTGATCTCACAAATGCACTTCTGGAAGAACAGTCCAAAATTCTCATAAACACACTCCTAAACCTTGTGGAAAGCCTTATCAGAAGGGCTGAAGCTGTTGTAGCTGCAAAGGGGGCAGGGCCAACATCATATTAAACCCTATGGATTAAGAATTGGATGTTACTCAAGTTCATATGCTTGTGAAGGCAATACTTTTGGCAATATAGTGTATTTTGGCATACAGAAGTGACAGTGCACTGACTAGTTGTAAGCTTGCTAACGCTTGAAAAAGGACTTATCTTATGCATTACATTTCATTAAGCTTTTTTTTTTACTGACTTGAGGCTTGTGAACTAGCTAGTGAATGCAGATGAACACTTGACCTAGGGTTGCTAACCCTGATGGGCTAAACTAGTATAATCTGCAGATTATTGCTGTCCTTCTGTTCTCTGACAGAAGTGTTGCAAGTGTCTTATAGTGCATACTGACATATATTCCCATGTGCCTAACTGTAATATGTGTAACTGTGTTCTTTTGAAAAATCAGAGGTCACTGCTATATCTCTAATCTTTAAACAAACATTCTTTGCTGTTTTTTCTCAGTATTTCAATCTGATCGTCCATTTTTATATCACATTAACATTTGTGAATATCTGTAAGAGTATGAGTGTATTATATGGCCCTATTTTTAACTTCATCGTCCTCATTAGCCAGATGTTGTCTTTGCTGTTCCATAAACATTGTGTATTTGTCTCTGTGTATGTGTTTGCCATTCTAGTTTGCTTGGACCCATGTGACTCTGTTGATTGTGGTAACTCAGTCTCACCTGGTCATTCAGAATCTTTTTGAAGGAATGATCTGGTAAGCAGGAATCACTCCCAACCTGACAGACCTGTCTCTGTCTTTCACACTCAATCCGTCAAACAGTTAAAATATTTCCTCACTTCATGTCTTTTGTTCCATTCTGTTTAGCATGGATGTTTTGGAGATCCCTCCTAAGTGCATGTTACTTAGAATACATAAATATTTTTCTAAAATAATGTAAGGAATATAAAAATGACAGGGCATGCTGTTGTAGGAAATAATTAACTGATACTGTAACTGCATGTCGTGGAGTGTTCTTATATACCACACTGAGTTTACAACAGCTGCAATTTACAGTTTATTAATGAACAGTACATATTGATTAAATGTCTGTAAGTCCAGTTCTTGTTATTGCAGTTGCTCTCTTGCCACTTTCTCTCTCTCAAATGAGGCAAAAAAAATTCTAATAATAATTGCAGCATGAAGACTTTTTCATAGCTGAATAGCATGCAGGCCATTACAAAGTGCTGACACTCAAGACTCTGTATATGTTAAATAAAAATCGAAAACGAGATGTTTCATCTCAAGGGGTTATCCTCCTAACGTCAATAAAGTTCTATATATAACATATCAGATCAATGGCATTAATATAAATGGCAATACCTTTCAAACAGTCACTTCAGAATTTGTTGGCACTGTAGTATATAGATATATAAATGTAAAAAAAAAAAAAAGCACTTTAACAAATTTTAATACTTCTCTTTATGAACAACGATATATTGCATATAATAATAATTAAGTATATTGCAGTTATGTTGTGCTACATTATGATTGCAATATACAGTAAGTCCCCTACTTGCAAACATTTGAATTTCCACAGATAGAAAAATAACAAGGATCTACAAACATTCGTCGATGTGAACAAATCACGGAGGTAGCTCAAATGTATTGTACAAAAAAAATTAGACATTGCAGTGCACCAATATTTACATTATATACAATATTTTCAGTTTGTAAGTGAACGTATAAAATGTCTATTGTAGGTGTGTTCATGTGGGGGGTGCGAGAGAAATAATTCGGCCTCACCAGTTTCAATAAATCAGTCCGCAATCACGATGATAGAAAATGGCTGTCCTGTAAAGCTTTCCTGGTGGTGAATACTGTAATCCTAATTTCGGAAAATTCTCAATGAGAGAGGTATTTGCGACAAAAATGTATAAGACTTCGGACTTATGAACGAATCCGACTTACAAACGGTCTCCCGGAACAGAACTAGTTCATAAGACGGGGACTTCCTGTATAAAAAAAAAAAAAAAGAAACTCTCAAAAAACATGACTGGAACCTGTACAGAATGTGTACAAAAGAGGATTAAATTATAATGTTTATTTTCATAAGGTAGACGTCTGTTCTGCCACTATTGCTAGGCCAGCAATGATTAACAGAAGATGCATTGTGCACCCCTGCTTTGTATGCAGTGGCTATATATTCTGTACTGTGTATATAATATGAATATAAACACTGTTATTCTATACAACAGGTTTATTGTACCAATATCAATCGTCATCTGTAATGACATCATGGCTTACCTGTTTGGCTTCTTCTTTGGAAGAACACCTCTGATTAAGGTAAATCATCGTATAAGGCTAAGATTTTGTAGCAAAACATGTAGCAGAACTTGTAAAATCAAACTCTGTTTCCATTCAGCTCTCTCCGAAGAAGACCTGGGAAGGCTTTATTGGAGGCTTCTTCGCCACAGTGGTCTTCGGCTTCATTGTAAGTTCGTCAACTTTAAAAGTTGAATATTAACAACCCAGGAAACAATGCAGTCCTTACATACAGTGTTTCTGTCTATTCCAGTTTGCCTACCTGCTGGCCCAGTACCAGTACTTTGTCTGTCCGGTAGAGTACAACAGTGAGACTAATCGTTTTGCTGTGGAGTGTGAACCCTCAGACCTGTTTGTGATGCAGGAGTACAAACTGCCTTCGATGGTGCAGAATGTCCTGAGATGGGTATGAATATATTTAGGAAATCAAAGGTTTCAGTGACTTATTTGGATATGCATAAAGAATATACAGTTATCATTAACCTAAAAACATTCAGTACTGTTCAGAAGTCTTGAGCCATCCCTCATTTCTTCATATTAAATGAAATTAAATTATGTAGATTAAATTGGACAACTAAACAACTTGAGCATGAATGATTCATAAGTCACTGTGTGGCTTAGAAAACAAGAAACATTCCCCTGAAACTGCTCAGGTACAGGAACTGGACTAAAAAATTAGAGCCAAAAACTTGCCAAAAATGATAGCCAAAAAAGTCCTGGAGAACTATTTCTCAAGACTATATTAAAAATACAAGAAAGTCTGGCTCTTGGGAAGCAAAATATGAAGAAAGGATAGGTCAAGACGTTTGTACGGTATTATAGCTAAAATAAACAAAGAATTAAACAGGCTATGGTTATGAGAGTTGAAAGGCCTGAGGGGGAAAAAAAAACTTTCTGTCTGGTTCTTTTTCTACAGAAAACGGTGAACTTATACCCATTTCAGATTCACAGCATCGCTCTCTCCTCGTTTGGCTCACTGATCGGACCATTCGGTGGCTTCTTTGCCAGCGGATTCAAAAGAGCTTTTAAAATCAAAGTAAGCCAGGTCATTTTCTCGTTATGGTTATTTGATCTTTTGTGTTCTGGCTTAAATTTTGTCTTAAAATCCTTGTCCAATCAGTGTTTCATGCCAATATGCATTATCTACACAGTGTTAAAGTGTATTTAGGATTCTGCAGTTTAAATTAAATAATTCAGAAGGAGCAAGAACATACAACAGGTACAGTGTTTGGCACTGAAAGGGATTTTGTTTCCTCAGGATTTTGCAAACACCATTCCTGGACACGGTGGAATCATGGACCGCTTTGACTGTCAATATCTGATGGCCACATTTGTCCATGTTTACATAGCAAGCTTTATCAGGTAAGAGAGTGTCGGCTCATGGACACGTCTACTGGTCAGTTAAAGTTTTTCTCATATTAATGTTAAGCTGCTTCAGCATTACTAATACTACACAAGTTACCTCAGTGGTTAAGACTTGGGACTACTCAACAGTAGGTCACAGGTTCAGATTCCAGCTCTACCAGTCTGTGACTTTTGGGCTTTTCTTAGATGTATAATGAGATTAATGTAAGTCAACCTGGCTAAAGGCACTTCCCTAAATGCCATAAATATAACTGTATATGCAGGGACGGATTACGACATTGTGCAGAGACGATTACTACATCTTACTGTGCATTAAACTAAGCAATGATCCCTGATTGCCTCAACACACACAGACACACACCAATGGATTAGTACATTACAATCCATTGTGCGTATTTTTGTGTTGTCTTAGTGCTGTGCAGTAGGCAGCTTTACCTCAGGTCACTTGCTGTTTACCTCGCAAATTCATCCATCAAATTTGAAGTCTTTAAATGATAAGGACAAGGACATTCTCTGGTTTTTCTTAAAAACTTTACTGACCTACATACTGTAGTGTGGGTTTACCGTTATCAATGCTTTCTTTTTTTAATGTGAGCCACATTTTTCATATTCTGTGACTTTACATTAATTGGTTTGTGTTTAATGAACACACTGATGTTTATAGCTGTTGTGTGTGTGACTTGGGCTTTATATATATATATGTAGGTATTTGTAAAAAGAGTGTTTACTTTGTTTCAGCCTTACGTTCGCCAACTTTCAGATCTTTGAAACTAGACTTTTTGTTGAATCCCTTTCAGAGTGATGTTATTTAGACTTCCCATTTTCAGTGTTGACTTGTGGACAGGAAAAATAGTTGTTTTAGCTTGTGAGCACCCCATGCACTACATCTGTTTTTTTTTTTTTTTTTAACTTCAGATTATTTTTCAGATTATATTTAGGCTTCTGATTGGCCAACATGGCCTTACAGTTCGAGGTATATCGCCACCTACTGGTTAGGTGTGCTCTTGACATTTTTTATTTTATAAATGTTTTTTATTATTAAATCACAAAAAAATATGTACAATATGAAAGATATAAAAGTACAAGAATCAGGTATAAAAGATTGAATTATACAAATAATTATACACAGTTAAATAGAAGTTATCCTGCTCTTGACATTCTGTTTTTGTGGTTTCTTAAGGAGAGATTTTTTCGAGAAAAAAAAAAACAGGTTTTGTAAGATACCAGCAGAGGGCTTAATTTGAAGAGTCTGTTCAAGTCTCAGTTGGGTCAGAGCCCGTGTTGGTAATGTCATTTAATAGATGGCATAAATAACCTTGATCTACAAAACGTCCTGTATCTGAATGCATTTTAGAAGATCAAATAGTGAATGAAGTGCTTTTATAGTGGAAGCAAGTAATTTGTATAATAATAGTACATTAACCTGACAGATTATGGATGATTTAACAATAAAGTCATACAATGACAAAAAAAACTGTAACCATTATCAATACACTGAATAATTTTGGTATCATTTTAATAACAATTTTTGAAATTGTTTAAAAAAAATGATAAATACTTACCAATTTGCTTTTGGCCTTTAGGGGTCCAAACCCCAGTAAGGTGCTACAGCAGCTGCTGGTCCTTCAGCCCGCACAGCAGCTCAGCATTTTCAACACGCTGCGCAACCACCTGAAAGAGAAGGGCATTCTGCCTCCTGCTGTGTCCGAGGAATGAAGAAACACTTATTTTTTCTCCACTTTTGGATAGAAAAGTACGGTTTCACACAACAGTGGATGCACAGCCGTCTCTGGAAAATCTAGACTGTGCAGTGAGTGGACTTTACCTCACACTTCTCCTGCACAAACAGCTCTACAAAAAAATGTGACCAGGAGAGGTCATCATCATCTTCTTCTTCTTCCTCCTCCTTCTCGCCTCCTCCTCTTTCTCCTTTACTGAACTGCATGTTAGATATGTCTTCTGACAAACAGAAGAAAAGATGGAAGCACACAAGAAGTGAAATGGCTGAAGAGGGTTGAAAGTTTTAAAATCGTTCTCGATGGGCGAGTTCAGGGTTTGCACTGATTTTTAAATATGATTGTATATGATGTCTGATTGAACAGCAGAAATAGTACGTGTAGCTTCTGGCAGAAATCTAAGCTGTCACATTGGGTTTGTGAGCATGCTAATCAATTTGCAGGATTAGCATGATGATAATCGCATCGACTGCACAAATAATCAACAGATTTATCTAAAACAGCATGAGCCGTACAAGTTACTTCTAAAAGTAGCCCTTCTTTTTTTTCCCCTTTAGTTATATACTGGACAATTCCAAAAGCTGTAGGACCTACCGTTGAGAACTACACACTTGTAGTTGTATTAATGTAAATAGATATAGAATATATAAAATAATTTACACTATAGTATATAACACAGTTATGAGACTCAAAATCCTATATATGTTATAGGAATGAAAATATATGCAAACACTAGATTTAACTTTTTTTTAAAATAGCTTTAGCATGATTCTGTTTCTGTGTGAAGGATAGTATGGTGAGTAAGTTAATTTAGTTTTTACAGAAGATCAGAATAAAACACTCAAATAAGTACTACAAGAAAAAAAAATCAGGTTTTTAACAGCGACACATGTCTTGTGGTAGAATCTGTGTGTCTTTCATGGTGATAGTTTGAAATACAGTGTGAAGTAGATAAAATGGGTGCATTAACTGTTAACTCCTCTTGTAGCCATATTGTGTGTTACATTAACTGACGCAATTATAGCAGCAACAACAACAACAAAAGTTTGCTAATGAGGAGACATCCCTCCTGTATACCAAAGCGTTCTACATGTTAGTGTCTCGAATAGATCACACTATCTACTGATCAGGATAGGACCTAAAAGATATTCATACTGAAACACTGAAAAGGTAAGAGTTTAATCTGAGACATATGTTCTGCTCGGTGTGCTTGTTAATCTTCAGCTGTTCATTCAGGCAACAGAAATTGACTTGGTGGAGTTTTGGTACCAGAACTTTCTATCATGAGAAACTTTCTATTATGTGACAATCTGTTAGTCACCATTATCCCTTTGCATTCCTATCAGCATTCAGTGTACCTGCTTCTCCTTTCATTCGTTCATCTTTATGCCTATTGTTTCAGACTGCCTGCTTATGCAATTAGCTTTTCTTTTTTCAGTTTTGCACGTCTAAACGACATAACCAGTTCAGACCAAAAAGGATAATACGGTTTTAGACGGGGTGTCAGAAAGCTTCGAAAGCAGGTGATACTACCAGATTTTTGAGTTACAGCACGGTTTACATTGTTGCTCAAGATATAATACTGTACACTGTTTAACAACAATCAGGCTCCTCTTATTGTTGTCATATGTTCATATTTTATGATTTTGAAATGTTATATGTACATTGAACCAAAAACTTGGGCTTATGTTGTACTTTTGTTTTAATAATTATTTATGGGTTTGATTTATAGTTTATTTTTTAACATGAATCTAAAGGTTTTAAATAGGGAATATTTAACATGGATATGTGAACGAAGGAAATGTTTGGGGCAGTTTCTAAAATTATTATTATTATTATTGAATAATAATAAAAGCTTACATTTTGCCCAGCTTATATCTTGTTTCTGATTTCATTGACTCACTCCCTCAGCATGCATCCAACAATAATCAGAGAACACAAAAGCAAATGTGTATACTGGAAATTGATTTAAAAATGGTAAACATTATTGATTAATTGATATAAGTTTTGCAGTGTTTGTCATGGCTTGCTAGTTTATTCATTATTATATAAACATTACTTTCTTAATTGGCTTTTCATACATACTTTATTTTACAAGCAGCCCATTTATATCAAAATACAGTATGCACCAAAATATACATTACTTCAATGAAGACTGTGTGTGTGTGCATCGCCTTGCTGTAGACAGTGTTCATATTGTTCACGGAGATTCTCAACATGGATTCCTGTAACAAATGTCGCAGCAAATTCCTGTGAAAGGAGACGATTTGCTCACGTAATGCATCCATCCATACATACATATGAACTTCCCATCCCATGCCCATACAGCCGAGTCACTGGCAATCTTTAAGTGATGACTAAAAGCCCCCTGTTTCTCACGTATTTGGGTTAAATCCCACCCCCTCAAGCATATTTTTTTTTTTATATATATAAAATCCTTTCTAACAATGTTTGATTGATGGTACTTAGTACCCTAGTGAACCAGTGTAAGGATATATTTAATAATGAAAACATCAGAGCAGTTTTGTAAGTTGCTCTGGATAAAAGTGTCTGCCAAATGCCTAAAAGTAACACATACAAATATAAATAACCGGAACTAAACATATGACCACTTACAAATAATAGGATGTTTGACAAGTTTTACTAAAGGCATTTTTATTAATTACACTTATTTCATGTTACAATAGTTATGGGTTAAACCATACAAATGCGTGCAGAAATGTTTGCCTCTGTGATATCTGGGTGAAAAACATTGAAATCTATGAACAAACATTACAATTTCAAAAAATGGAGAAAATGAAATGTGAGTGTATCCGTCAGTGCAACAATTATAGGATAGGATAAATGACATAAAGCTTAAAGAGATTTGGTCTATTCTCTCTTACAGTGTGCAAATTCAACTACTGTATGTAGTAGCAACTCAGCAGCAGTTTCAGTAACTGTACCACCTCCCTGTACACTTACAGCAAACACACACACACACACACACACAGATTCATTTTCAAATTTATATTCATAAAAAAGCTATCCAGTCTAGCTTCAGTTTTTGTCACCTTCATGCCATCATTCAAGTGCCCGGCCAAAAAAATTGTCACCACCTCGATTCAACTAAGCAAATATTTAAGAGCCTTCCATTGATTAATTACTGCAGTGATTAATGTAGTTCAGTTGGCAACAGGTTACTTGACCCTAACCAATATCCATGAATATCCATCCATGGTTGGTGAATATCCATCCAGCAGGGAACCCCAAACTTCCCTTTACCCAGCCAGCCACCTCAGCCAACTCTGACTGGGTAAGCCCGAGGCGTTCCCAGGCCAGTGTGGAGATATAATCTCTCCATCTAGTCCTTGGTCTGCCCTGTGGTCTCCTTCTAGCTGGACGTGCCAAGAACACCTCCCTAGTGAGGCATCCTGGTGGCAGCCTTACTAGATGCCCGAACCACCTCAACTGACTCCTTTCCATGCAAAGGAGTAGCGGCTCTGCTCCGAGTTTCTCACGGATGACTAAGCTTCTCATCCTATCTCTAAGAGAAAAGTCAGCTACCCTTCTGAGAAAACCCATTTCGGCCACTTGCATTCGCGATCTTGTCCTTTCGGTCATTACCCAATGCTCATGACCGTAGGTGAGGGTTGAAACAAAGATCGACCGGTAGATTGAGAGCTTTGCCTTTTGGCTCAACTCTCTTTTCATCACAACTTCAATTTGGTAGGAAACATAAATATTAAACATAAATATAAAAAGGTCATGTGATCTGATGAGTCCAGATTTGATTTGTTTCAGAGTTATGGAGATATCAGGGTACGCAGAGAGGTGGATGAAGTGATGCAACCATCATGCCTGGTGCCTACCGTACAAGCCTGTGGGGGCAGTGTTATTATGTGGGGTTGTATCTGTTGGTTTTTCGATCAATCTTTTTTTTTTTCTTCCCTGATGATGCCATTATTCATCAAGCTCAAATTGTGAAAGAGTGGTTCAGGGAGAATGAGACATTTTTTGCACATGGATTCACCATCGCCACCAGAGTCCAGACCTTAACCCCAGTGAGAATCTTTGGGATGTGCTCGAGAAGACTTTACACAGCGGTCTGACTCTGCCATCATCAATACAAGATCTTGGAGAGAAATGAGTGCGTCTCTGGACGGAAATAAATGCTGCGACATTGCACAAGCTGTAATCAAGCAGAAGCAGGTGTGTGACTTTCTTCTTTTTTTTTTTGTTGGGCAGTGTATTACAGCACAGTAAGGTCTGCACATGAACACACACATGCACACAGGTCTGCTTATACTGTAAGTGGAAAAAATGTAAATGTTTAGATCAGATTAATATTCAGCAGGAGGCAGGTTTGTTATTTTGGACATTATATTTACCTTGTGTTGTAAGTAAGCTAGAGTTTAATTTAATACAACACTCCTAGACTTCACCTCTCATTCACCTGATATTTCATGAGACTTTACCTGATCCAGCTTGTATTTAAAAAAAAAAAAGTATTAAATCTAGGATGGATTTAGCAGTGACATTCATTCTTAGAACAAAACTTTATAACAGTACTATTAATTAACTGCTAGTCGATGCTGTATTGTTATAGAGTTGCAAATGAAAATCAAAATTCCTCCAAACGTACTTTGCGGCAAGCAATTAAAGTATCAGGTTGCAAGAGTTTATAGAGGAATTCTTGTAAAATGGCCCCCTACACTTGGCTGGATTTTAACATGGGTTAACCAAGTCCTGCTAGGTGATGATGTCCGTAAAAGGCACACGAACATCCTCCTCTTCCACCAATGCATTTCTTTCATTAGGTGTCTTTGGACAAAACAGCCACCTCAGGACGGCCAGCGCCACTCGCACAATCAACCTCAGCAGCAGGAATGCGAACGGAACTGCAATCTGCATCAGGTGGAAGATGGGTGAGCTGAAGCGGCTAAGGATACATGTGCAGAAAAAAGTCCCAAGCGCCACCAGGGGGTAGAGCAAGAGCTTAGCGAGCATGAAAGCGTGCTCTCGGCCTCCGTGCCACACGTACGGGTGAAGCGTCTTACGCTCTATGAAGAGCGCTGTAACCCACATGGCCAGCTGAAAGATGCCGGCGAAGAAAATGATCACACAGCTGATCTGGATGGCTTCGAGTTCGTTTCGAGAGCCACGGGGAAATTCATGTGTTAGCTGGTAGGCTAGGGGCAGGCCGCCTATAAAAGCTAGCGAGAACGTGTTGAAGAGACTCATTAAACGTGTAGCACGGGTGACGTACAGGAAGAGGGAATGGTGCACGAACCACAGTAGTCCTACTGTGGCGAAGGAGCCGAAGTAGGCCAGGTACTCTGGGCCGTACTGGTGCAAGGCACTGAAGAGATTGCCGTCAAACTCCTTGTCCACGACAGATGGATCCGGCACATTGTCCTCACTAAAGATAGCATGAGTGGACATTTATTACTGACAGCTCATTACATTTACAGATAAGACTTATGTTAAGTAAATAGCTACTGTATGTGTGGTAACAGTAGTAAATTATTTTACTCCATTTACTTAGCATAGCGCATTCATGCAATCATCTAATTAGCAGTGCAATGCATAAAATCATGCAAGAGCTTCAGTTCACAAATCAGGCTGAAAAATAAATCTGACTTGCAAACATTCAAGTTACGAATTGAACAGACTGCGGTTCTACGAACATTTGTAGATGTGAACAAATCACGAAAGTAGCTCATGTGTATTGTACAAAAAAAAACTAAAAAAAATACTGCAGTGTGCCAGATACCGATATTTACAATTATATACAATATTTTTCAGGGTGTGAGTGAATGTATAAAATGTCTAAAGTCTGGTATATCGTATGTGTGTGCGGGTGTGGGAGAAAAAAGTAGGCCTGACTGGTGAATCAGTCCTGATGGTGAATAATCCTAATTTAAGAAAATCCTCAACAAAATTAGAGTTTACTGTCCAATAAAGTGAAAAACAGCTCTGAGACCAGAGATTTGAGTCCAGGATCCCCCTCGCGATTTTAAGGTACAAAGACAACACTGTTACATTTCACATTTATATATTCATGGCGTAGAAGACTCACTTTGTCGGACTTAAGGACAAATTCAACTTACGAACGTGCTCGCAGAACTCAACTCATTCGTAAGTAGGGGACAACCTGTCTTTTATTACACACCAGTTTTTCCACACAATGGCGGAAAACAACTACAACATAAAACAATCTGTAACTAAAACCACCACGTTGTTTAGAGAAGCCAGAGGAGAAGAGAAATAGCCAGAGTGTTTAGAATTGATCAGAAGGTTACAGTAACGTAATAATCACTCTTTACAACTGTGCTGAGGAGAAAAACATACCGGAGAATATACAACGATGTCAAACCTTGTTCCACTCATGTTAGTCAAGAATAGAAATTTGAGGCTGAGTCATCACATAAGACAGCTGTCTGTATCTGCATGAGTTTATGTATTGCACTACCACCACTTTGGTGATTAGACAGATGTTTGAACTGGTGTTCCTAATAAAGTATATTAGAAAACATAAATGTGGGTACAAACCATATATCCAAGATGAGAAGAGTGGCTACAATGGCATAAACGCCATCACTGAAAGCCTCTACTCGCTCTTTGCTCAGTGGTTCACTAGGATGGTACGTATAAAAAAGCATGGAGTCTGGCGTCTCCTCCATCTGACCTAAAAAAACAGACCAAGCTTAAAGTTAGTTATGTAGAGACAAACCATTTCCATGTCATTGAAAAACTTTAATGCAATGAAACAGCTGCAGTTCTGTGTGGTACTCACTACCAGTGGCTTTAGTCCAAATCCATGTCACAGACTGAGATATATAAGGAATGAATATGACAAGAGCCAGCAGGACGTATGACTGGGGGGAGAAAAAAAAGCAATATTTTTGGAAATAGATTCAAATCTCAGTTACATTGCTGTTATCACCTCCCTGTTTCTAGATGTAGTACGTCCTCTATGAATCCTTTTTCAGAACACCTACAGTACTCTAAAAGATAGCCACCTTCTAATTCAATAATCTGTGATTCATTTTCGACATTCTAGAACAATACTAGTGATTTACCAACTATGAAAAAACACATATGGCATTATTTTAAGCCATGAAGGTCAGCTGTTTTAGAATAGTTATTGCAAGAACAGTATTGTCAAGTCCATTTGCAAACCCATCAAACGCCATGATGAAACTGTCTCTCATGAAGACCTTCTCAGGAAAGCAAGACCAAAATATACCTCTCCTCCGGAGGAGAAGCTCATTTAGAGTCACCAGCCTCAGAAATCACCAATTAACAAACAGCACCTCGGATTAGAGCCGTTATGAAGAATTTATAGAGCATAAGTAGCAGATACATCTCAATATCGACTGTTTAAAGGAAAATATCATCATATATTGATAATGTGAAAGAAATAAAACTCAGGAAAGACCATGGAATTAGAAGGCGTGTCCAAACTTTTTAACTGATAGTGTGTGTACTTGTATATATAAAAATTGAGTATAATACAAAAAAATATTACTAACCACTTGAAAATAAATGAATGCAAAGATGCCAGCGAAGAAACATATTATAGGAACCCGCAT
Source organism: Platyallabes tihoni (assembly GCA_030068045.1). Classification (NCBI taxonomy): domain Eukaryota; kingdom Metazoa; phylum Chordata; class Actinopteri; order Siluriformes; family Clariidae; genus Platyallabes; species Platyallabes tihoni. Next base: position 15,053,492 of record JAQQZS010000014.1, on the reverse strand, counting down.
TATAACTTCAAGTACATGCCGTCTGTAATAGGCCTGATTGTCCGACATCTGGATGTGTTCGTTTAGGAGGAAAGGATGGCTGAAGCCATACAAGACGATAACCGCCTGTGGATGAAATTTTAGCAAAGAAGACAGGATTAACCAGTGTAGAGACTATTATTAGTATAAACTGTTAAAGTCAAATCTGGCTTCAGTACCTGAATGAGACCGATTACGATGACACAGGCACAAAACAGGAGAATGCCAAGGGTGTTATTTGGGAAAGTTGCCATCAAAGAAAACTACAGGAAATAGACAACACACCATCCCATCAATGACACCATTGTGTTTGTAGGAAACCCAAGGATTCCTTTATAAAATGCTTGTTCTCTGTTTTCTTTATAGTAATACTCACTGTGTATGGGAGAAACGTAATCAGCATCATACAAGCCTGAAATAAAACCAAAAGAGGAAAATGTTTGACGTAAAAGCTTCCTTAAAGAAAGGAGAAACTGCAACATGTGTGACATTTGGCTACCGCATTCGGAGGAACTCACCAAATTAAGAAGTGCAAGTGTGTCATCAATGCGTTCGATGACCTGAAACAATCTGAAAACAGATACATTGAGGAAATGAAAGAGCAAGTGCTCAACTATGCACAATATAAATATACCCAAGCCTAGTTTCCGGGAACGCCCAATGTAGACTATATATGTACATGTACGTATAATTTCTCTTTACTCACCTTATATGTGCTGCCCAGGCAACTGTTACTATCAGAAATGTCATCAGGTATACGGCAATCTTAGTGGCGAGGATCGCCTGCATGCTTTTTGTCAGTTCCTGTGTATAATAGGAATATTTTATTTCCATTAGAGTGTTTAGTCTCTCCCTTTGATCTGTCAGAGGTTTTCAAGTAAAACAAAAAAACGCCAAGCATCTTCAACACAGATCTTGTAGCCTTTAGAACTCTTAAACTGAACTCTGGTGACCAAATATGGTGTGATCTAATCTGGTCTAATACAAAACCTGACTTTTAGACGAGCATCTGCTTGAACTTCAATGTTATCAGATCAGTATATTCCAGGTAATATGAACAATACATTTATGGTGTCTGGCAGACATCCTTACCTATTGCGACTTACATTTTTATCTCATTATACCGTTGAGCAGTTAAGGGTTTAGGGCCTTGCTCAAGTGTCCAACAGTCGCAACTTGGGTGGTGTTGGGGTTTGAACTAAGGACCTACTGGTTAAAGTAGTCAATTTAACCAGTGAGCTACCTCTGCCCTTAACAATAATAAATGTAGCTGAAAAATGTTTTTTTTTTTTTTTTTTTACATGGACAGAAGCGCACTTACATCTTCCCAGTTATATTATACGACTACACTAAATTGGACTATTTTTGCACGATGGCTTAGTGGTAAGCAGAGGGTTGAGGGTTCGATTTCCGCCTAAGGTCTATGGGTATGGAGTTTGCATGTTCACCCCGTGCTTGGTGGGTTTCCTCCGGCTACTCCGGTTTCCTCCAACAGTCATGCAAACACATATAACGCAGGTTAGGTTAATTGGCGTTCCCAAATTGCCTGTAGTGTATGAATGAAAATCTGAGTGTGTGCTTGGAGATGGATTGGCACCTCATCCAGGGTGTATCCGGCCCCATGCCCTAAGCCTTCTGGGATAGGCTTGAGGCCTCCCGCGACTCTGTATACAAGATAATGCAGTACAGACGACGACTAAGTGAGCTGGAGATAAGAACCTCTCTGAGTCAGTGATATAAAAGAAAGATAACAAAAACAGAATGAAATACGGGCAATTTGGGAACACCAAGGCTCAGTGGTAGGTGTTTCGCCTGCCATGCGGAAGGGATGGGATTCCCTAAACCCCAGACACTGGATGCAGTGCAGGTCCCAAGCCCGGATAAAATGGGAGGGTTGCGTCAGGAAGTGCATCTTGCTTAAAACCTATGCCAAGCTTGTATGTGCGGACCAAATGGCGACCCCTTTCCGGGCGCAGCCGAAAGAACAACAACAAAAATGACCCTAATCTGCATGTCTTTGGACTGTAGGAGGAAACCGGAGAACCCAGAGGAAACCCACCAAGCTCTAGGAGAACATGCAAACTCCTTGCGGGAACTGAACCTGGACCCTGGAGGTGCAAGGCGACAATGCTAAGGGTTAAGCCAACGTTCAGAGATTTTCCGCACAAAAAATAATAATCAATGCTCATACTGTACTGTTGGTGTTTGTACAAATAGCAAATAAACTCTCTTGAACCTTAAATGAATGATGTCTTACCTCATTGTCTTGAAATTGTATATGGGCAACAGGTAATATCTGCAAAAACAGACATTCATGCACAACTTAACATGATGCACAAACAATCCAGTAGAATTAGTGTGTGTGTGTGTGTGTGTGTGTTACTGTACCATGACGGTGGCGATGATGGAGATGAGAGCGTCACTGTACGCCAGCAGGCGGTGTGAGGACTGCGTGCTGCTGTGTCCGTCCCCCTCTGCGGCTCGGACGCTCTCCATAAACGACTGAGACTCATTCCTCGGCGTCCGCATTTTCTCCATCTCCTCGTCGTCATGGTGCTCGATGATCTCGCCGTCGTTGTTTTCTGCCATGATAGCAGCAGCTGCGTCTCAGGCACGCGCACTCGCACACGCACGGCAGTTTGTTTGCAAACAAGCAGACCTGGCGCATGCGCACTGAGTCTGTGACCCAGACTACGCTCCTCTCTACGCGTATATAATACACGGTTATAATTCATGTATGAATATTCAGTTATACGTTTTAAACACTAAATTGTGAATTATTAGCTTTTTTATTTAACAAAAATAAATAAATAAATAAATAATAATAATAATAATAATAATAATAAGGATAGCGGAAATGACGTATTGCTTTTCCCCCACATGACCACTCCTATGACTCTCCCTGACGAGTCGAAATTATCCCGTATTTTTAAGATTTCCCGACCCTCCTGGAGCTATGGATTTTTCGATAATTGCACCTCGTTAACACATTTTTACAACTAATACCAGAATAATTGTGTTGTTTGATCTGTTCGCATGTAAGTTGTTTAGGCGCCCCCTTGTGGCTGTAATGAGGAGCAACACAAATGACATCTTTTTAAATGGTGTTTTTTATTTTATTTTTACATTTACATTTAATTCAGTGAAATCCAATTTTATTTGTACAGAGCTTTTAGGCATTAGGCACTCGGCAGACGCTCTTATCCAGAACGACTTACAAAAAGTACTTTGTCCAAGTATTGAAAACACAGATACGTCTTGAGTCGTTGTTTAAAGATTGTCAAAGACTCAGCTGTACGGACATAAGCTGTACAAATAAAATTGGATTTCACTGAATTAAATGTACACTTACATTGAATTAAATGTTTCTGTGTTAAGTGTTACCCCTCATTACAGCCACAAGGGGGCGCACTTACAGTGCCTAAACAACTTAAATGCGAACAGATCAAACAACACAATTATTCTGGGTATTACTTGTAAAAATGTGTTAACGAGGTGCAATTATCGTAAAAATCCATTGCTCCAGGAGGGTCAGGACATCTAAAAAAAAAATTCGGGATAATTTGGTCATGTGAAAAAAAACAATACGTAATTTCCGCTATCCTTATTATCCTTATTATTATTTTAAGCAAACTAGCAAAACACATCATTTACAGAGATGCTTAAAAATATTTTGTGAACGTGGATTGAGACATCTCTCTATTTCTTTCATATTCTTTCATAGTTTTTTACA
>JAQQZS010000014.1:15037898-15049641 GCA_030068045.1 Platyallabes tihoni | reverse complement strand
TCCTTGTATTGTGAATAATGACAATGTTTATTTTTGATAAAATGCTGTATGCATTTAAAAAATAAAAGTTGATTTTTATAAAAAGAAAAACAATTAATCTTTGTTTCTCTTATATATTTACATTGCTGTTTAAGTAAGCAAAAGTACATTTTATCTGATTACTCGATTAATCAATTAAATTTTTGGTAGAATACTCGATTATGAAAATATTCGATAGCTACAGCCCTAGTATTGTACACACCTCCATTGTACAGACCTCCAGTCACATGGAGCTTGTGATAAACTTTCTTGTGAGTAACAGTGTAAAATCTTTTGACAGAAGACTTCAATCAAAGTATGGTGATGAAACTCATAGCCATAGTAAAACGGAAAAAAAAAATCTAATTGTACAAATATTTAAAGAAGGCCGTACATCTATGACTGGACACTTGAAGTTGCTCTGAGCCAACTGAAGGCATTGAATATTCAGCGAGTTGAATGCCTGATCCTTAAAAATAAACAGAGGAGTTGTTGCCAACATGCCAAAAATCATTTACGAAAGAGAGTTCTTGCCACATCTCTCATTTAGTCCTCCCTCTAAGCCATTTCCACATATTTGGGCCATTAAAGACTTTCTGGTAGGTCAAGTTTCAGACGTGATAAGGCAGTCTGATCATTTCTCCGTTGTACTGAGAAAACTTTCGGCCTTGAAGGTATCCAAGCACTAGTGAAATGCTGGGATAAGTGCTTAAGTGTAAGTGCAAAGAATAATTTAGAGAAATAAAGTTTTACTCTCACAACTTTGTTGTGTTATTCTCCGCAATCAAAGGTTCTTGTGTAATTAAGAGTACTGTTTCCCTTCCTCAAGAATGGCTTTTTGTCCACCCTTCCACTGAGACCATTTCTGATGAGGCTTTTGCAAAAGGATGGATGCACTGAAGGACCAAATGCATCTCTTAGGTTCTGACACACCTTCTGCCAGGTCTTTTGTAGATTGCTTCCTATTTTTTAAGATACTTTTCGTCGGATGGTATTTTTTCCCGTCACTTCTCCCTTTGGTATCCACTTCCTTTGGTCCAGTTTCCTCAGATTTTTCAAGGACACACTGTACACCATGCCAAGATATGCCATGATTTATACTAAAACTTCCTTAGGAATCAAATTGTTGGTACAAAAACACAAAACCTTCTTCTGAAAATGGTTAGGTACAAAGACTGGACTGAAAATGACAGCCAAGAAAATTATTCTTCAATAATACAAAGGCTGACTCTTTGGAAGCAAAATATGAAGAAATGAGGGCTGAATGAAGACTTAAAATAATCCTGTTTAGCAAAGGCTTTAGATTGTTATTTTTAATGTTATTAGATAGATTTATCAGATATTGGTCAGATGAGTTACCAGATTTATACAATTAGATATTTATTTGCACAAGCAATCATTACTTATTTCCTGGCGGCTGGCTGTATGTATACTCTTTTGAATTTTATAATAATAATTTAAAATAAGATTGAACTGGTACTTGTGAAGTAAACAAGAAAGCGACAGGCAACACAAAATACAGCAGCATTTCTATCGAGCTATCTATATACTTCTTTATGCCTGTCTATATTTTACTTCATATTAAGTATTTAAAGTTTTGAAAGATGCCTACCTGCCATAACGCTGCAAAAGATGACTTGAACCATTAAGCGCACGTTTTCCCACAATACTGTTAGGATGTGTCTGGTCCACGGTAAGAGCGCCATGCCGCTGTGGCTGAAGCGCTGCATCGCGCTTTGCTCTTTCGATTTTTTAAACACGCTTTCCATCTTCTTCACGTAGTGAGAAATGGTCAGGTGTTCTGAAAATCCTTCCTGGCGATGTTTTCCTCATATAACCTTGTCGTTTGTCTTTGAATCTTTAAAAAGCACATCTTCGCGGGAGAAGAAGAAAAAGAAAAAATATATACGTAATACGTATTATTAATACGTCCGATCAGAAATAGACGAAGCCATGATTTTAAAGTGTTCTCGGTAATGAACTTTACGGCTTTATGTTATTATTTACAAGAGTCATCACTTGGCGCGGCTGAGATGGTGTCAGTAGTGTCAGTGTCAGTAGTAGTCCTGGCAGCAGCCTGAAGCTTCAGGGCGTGCGAGACTCCGAGCATGTCGGGGCGGGTCTAAACGTGTAGCTCCGCCCTAACCTTAAAAAAAAAGGATTCTTGCTGCCACCATGTGCTATAATCGAATAATTTCTTTTAATTATTTTAATAATTCTTTTAATATATATATAAGTAACTAATCAGCAAAATAATTAATTGTAAATGATCAGCATATCAAATACTATAAATATATAAAACACCAGATTTATCCACTATGTATAATTTGCAGCATTTACTATTTCATTGACAATTTCTTTGCACTTCCTTGATTCAGCTCTGTGTACTGGTTGGCGCGACTTTGTCACAGTCTATTGTATTGTGTCATGTTTGTTGTCTGTTTTCACATTTGCACAAGTGCATTTTATGTTGTCTTTTTGTCTTTTTATAGTGCTCAGCTAGTTTTGTTAATTAATATTGTACGTAGCACCTTGGTCCTGGAAGAACATTGTTTAGTTTTAATGTGTACTAAACTGTACATGGTTGAAATCCTATTTGACTTAACTCATAAAACAAAAATAAAATAAAGAAAAACAGCATTTTATTAATATTTGATATTAAAAAAAAAACATTTACGGTTCCTGATTAAACAAATTCAGAAAAAAAGGTTTAGTGAAAACTCTGGCCTGAGTAAATGCCCTCTAAATAAATATCATGTAAATGTACCTAATTTCCATTCCCAACATAAGCCTGTAAAACAAAAAATATAGCAATTAAATTAAAATATAGAGATGTGCATGAATCAAAATTATTAGAGAGCAGAGGGTGTCTGTATTACTGGTAGCTCAGGAGCGGAATATGTAGATTGACAGACAAAGGGAGAGAAGAGAAGAGAAGAGAAGAGAAGAGAAGAGAAGAGAAGAGAGTTAGGTATGGTATATTTAATGTAGAGTGCAAGCAGGGACTCCAGCAAGACTAACAATGGCAGCATAACTAAAAGTGTTAGCCAGAAAGAAACACAGACATGAGGGCTTCTTGAGATGTAAAGTATACTAAAGAGTGTTAGTAGATTGGATCTCTGAGATGTTAATTAGTAAATAAATAATTAATAAATAAAAATTAATAATTCATAAATAAAAAATTAATAGAAAATAGAATACATTTAAATATTGCATTAAAGGTCATATATATTTGTTGTTAGCTGCATATAGTATATGCATATAGGTTTTTGTGTGCTGCAGGTAATGCTGGGCCACTCTGCTGGCTACAACTGCAGGTATATTTCACAACTATGGGAAATTGCAAATTATTTTGAAATTTCTGCTTTAGAATTCTAAGTACCAAGGAAATTTCCCTTTTAATCAACCATGTGTTCAATGAAGATATGTAGATATGTAGGTTGGTAATGACTAAACTCCATTACAAAATTGTTTTATAATAGATAAATGTTCATTTTTATTGAAAAAACATAGTTATATTACATTACACTACACCCAGGTTTTCCTAATTAATCAACATTCCAAATATTTTTACAGATGTGTATACCTTAATTAATTTATTCAAATTAAACTGGCAAATGGCAAACTTACTTTACATTCTGTATGAATGTCATTACCAATAAAGAAATAAAATGCAATATACAGACAGAGCAATGTTTCCATTTGTGCGTACTCTGAAATGAATTTCTCTAATGACACTAGCTTTTGCTTTATGCAAACACACATGTGGCCACAATGTTATAGTACACAGTAAACTCGCGCACTGATGTTGACTATATGAGAGACGCATGCACACTGAAACTAAGCATGGGAGACGATTACCCATAATTCCGTAGTGCACAAGAGAGAAGAATCTTTAGCTTAGTTGTGATAACGTACCGCTTGGCAGACAAAGCGCATGCATACTACTCAAGACCTCGCTCTTTTATTAAGTTAAAATGTATTTCAAATTTTTGCTTGTCTTGCTCGCTTGTAGATCAGTTAATCGCAATTCAAGGTTCCACCATAATAGCAAATTCACTTACTCACTCACTCATCTTCTATACCGCTTTATCCTGTATTCAAGGTCGCGTGGACCTGCAGCCTATTCCAGGAGACTTGTGCTCGAGGCGGGGTACACCCTGGACGGGGTGCCAATCCACCACAGGGCACACACACATATACACACTCATTCACACACTGCGGACAATTTGGGAACGCCAATTAGTCTAACCTGCATATCTTTGGACTATGGGACGAAACCGGAGTACCCGGAGGAAACCCACCAAGCACGGGGAGAACATGCAAACTCCATGCACACAGAGACGGGAATCGAGCCTGGCCGGGAATCGAACCCGGACCCTGGAGGTGCCAGTTTTTAGTAATTTCCCCTACAGATGGCTTAAATTCAAGCAAATCTGGTGCCTCTGTGAATTTTATGGGGGTTAATTTTATGGAGATTTATTTTGCTGGCATGAGGTGGATGGATCCAGTTTTCCCATACACAGAGAAGACTTCCTGCAATAAATTCCTCTGATTGATCACCTACTGTATCCTGTAGACATTGAACCCAAGGCTCACTAAATGGTTGATAAAAATGAAAATGATATAAACCATAAAAGAAAGAGAATATGATTGGTGTCAAATTTCTTCCAGTATATCATCATGCTCTTCCCGGTGATGAATTAGACCCGGGCGTGTTTCTGTTTCTTCATGCTTCATATAATCACACAGATAGTAGAACAACTGATCCTAGATCAGTAGACCTTTATCTAAACCATAAGGTAACAAAAGTGGTGGTGCATATTTACACTCAGTGTTATACTGTTAATTAATACATGCACTTGTCATCATAAAAGCTTAAAACAGACTGTTTTCACAATCTAGTTATTCATGATGTCACATTACTGCATTAAAACACAGCACAGACGTCACTGCATGATTTTTAATAAATCTATAAAGCATTGAATTTAAGCAACCAAAAGCTAGGTTGTTCATTTAGTCTGATCTTTACAATAAATTATGCTGGTTGTGTGACTAGATCATGAAAAGTATCCTTTAGTATCCTGTGTTGTTGTGAGAAACGGTGTGAATGTATACTATTATTAATTTTCCATGCCATCAGGGGAAAAAAAACATTGATATGATAACCTGGTCATTCAGTACATTCAAGTCCTCAGCTGACTTTATTTTAGTGCCACATAATGTTGCAATGTCAAGTATTTTTGTATTTTGCATTATTCATGATGGGTACATCGTTTCACTCTTCTTAAGCCCAATTTATGGTTCTGCATCAAGTACATGCCCTGCGAGTCTCTTTTCGATTTGGTCCATGTTCACTCAACTTTTGACTCCATTAAAACAATCATAGTTGTTGAGTTCTGCATTACTGCAATGTGTAGTTATATTACTGGGGAGGTGCACTTCAGGCAGTGCCATAGACTACAGCATAGTGTACGTGGCTGTTACATGCGGTAACTTTGGCATAGACTTGACGCAGAAGCATAAATCAGGCCTTAGCCCGATGTACCCACCACCCTGGATTAGAATTAATCTGGATTCATTAGACAATGTGACCTTTTCCATTGCTCCAAAGTCTAATCTTTATGCTCCCAAGCAAATCCAAGCCTATTTTTTTCAGATTAGCATTAATAACAAGTAGTTTCCTTATGGCCATACAGCTGTTTAATCTCAATCCTGTGAGTTCTCATCACACTGTTTGTGAATGGAAATGCTCTTAGAGTGAATATTACACATAGCCGTGTAAAAATTCTACTTTTTAATTTTTTTATATCACCAAGCTCTTAAGTGATCATTCATGAATTTTCCCCCCAAAAACATTTCTTACATAAAGTTGTCCGTTCAGTGCTGTTATCTTTAAACATCTCTGACCCGCTACAGAACATTTGGTAAGATGATAAGAGCAATGATGCACAGATGGATGAAGACAGAAACCAGCACTGAAGCCAAACTGCCCTGCGTGTCTCTCAACTACCACAAAGGGAATTTTAAAAGAGTTAGGTTCATGGCTTGTGATGGATACTACGTTAAGTAGTACTTCGAGGAAGAGTCACTCTAAAAACATGCAATTTGAATAACATATGTAATTTAATAAAAAAAAAAGTTGTCCCCATATTTGTATTGCATTCGGTTCCTCCCTGGTATTTTCACGGCATTCATTTGTAACCAAAATCAGAGCACACAGTAAACCACAGCACACTGATTGTAGTTATTGTAGTGTGATTTATTTTCCCTTCCACCACCATGAGCAATAACTCTTTTCAAAGGTGTGAGAGCATGTCTGACCCCTAAAAGAGAGATGAGATGTGTTTTATGGACAATCCCAAATGTGAAGGATGGAATAATATCTTAATAACTATATGTCGGTTATGCGATGAGCATCAATTTTGTTCATCGCTCCTATAAACAGTTTATTAGCATACACTACGGCATAACAAGCTTCAGCACCAACTGCATTCACGTGGAAGCAGAGCTTGGCTGAAGCGCAGTGTCCTCGTCTGACACCCTGGAGCTGTCTGGGTGTTATTTATTCATTGCTGACGATGCACTTTCCTTCAATCCTGAGCTTATTATCGATGAGTGAGTTTGCGGTAGCCGTGTGCAGAATGATTTTCTGATGGAGGTCAACTGAAGTATGAGTGGGTGGCACATCAACACTTGTGCATGCACTGTGAGTAAATACTGTACAAGTAATTACACACATGTACTGGATGTATATGATCAGCAAAGAAGGTTTTCTCACCTCACACCGAGCTCTGTGTGCTGAAAGTAATATAAATTATATTATATAGGGCTCAGCGTGAGATGCAAGATGCAAGAGAAGGGGTAGGGGTAGGATTATTGATTATTTATGATAATAGTACATTATTTTTGTTTATTTGTTTACGTAGAAGTGCCAACACTGAGGATATATTAGTCAGGAGACTGCACATGTGCAGTATGTTGTTTTTTGTTACACATGAAGTGCAAATGTGGATGATTTTTAGTCTAAGTTTAGAACAAAAATGGCTTTGACTGTATAACAGTTAGTGTGTTATATATGTACAAGACACGTTGGATTTTCATACATCCAAAATATTGCAATTCTGAGTTATGGATGTAAATATATCTTTATACAAGCGGTGCCAAGTTTTCTTGGAGATGTACAGTAAGTGTAAGAATTTGGAATACGATTCAAAATGTTCATATTTTTCCAGGGATTTCTCCAATATTTGATTATTAAGTAATATTCTACCCCCACATAGATAATACTGCTCATTTAAATATAGAGTCTTGGGGATCATTTGCCAGATCCCCATAAATGCTAATGTTGATATACTAGACAGAGCTGTAGATGTAGATTTAAGTAGATAAATCAGCTAACTAGTTGGCAAGTTTAGATTTAGATTGTGATTAGGGCTGCACGAAATAATATTTAAAAAAAAAACACACTGCAATTATTATGACATGTCGTGATTGTGATATAAACTGCGAAATGTAAGTATTAAATGTACCATTTAGTTTTTAAACATATTTATCTAGTCTATTAGCAAATAGGATCTCACTCACTTAGTCATCGTCTATACCGCGTTATACTGTGTACAGGGTCGTGGAGCCTATCCCCTGAGACTTACAGTACAAGGCATGGTACAGCCTAGCCGGGGTGCCAATCCATCACAGGGCACACACATACACACACTCACACACACTATGGGCAATGCCAATTTGGGAACACTTAATCGGCATGTCTGTGGGAGGAAACCGGAGTACCCGGAGGAAACCCATCATGCACAAGGAGAACATGCAAACTCCATGCACACAGACTGGAGGCGGGAATCGAACCCAGACCCTGGAGGTGCAAGGCGACAGCGCTAACTACTACACTACCGTTAAGAGGATTTTTGCCGATATTTATTTATCACCTCTTACGAATTTTAAATTAATTATTGCAAACTCTACATAATTTACCTGTAATATATACCGTACAATATGACCTGTAATATATTGCACCTTTTTGTGATTAAGCAATTGCACAGGTCCATATTGTGAAGCACTAATAGTTATGTATTCGCCAAAATCAGTTATGCATTTGCATTGGAGGAGGCACAGCACAGCTAAAAATAAAAAGGAATTAAACACTTCAGGCTGTTTTGGTATTAATAAATTCGGGTTGCTAACGACCCCAACACACTACTCACTGTGTGTGTTATAATTATATGAGAAATAAGACAGACTGGTGTGACGGGGTGGTTACTTTATGGGTAGTCGGTTTTAACTCTGCCTGGAACTGAGGCTTATATTATGTGAAGTGTCCCTAATGAATGGTTACCATAGAAACAATAATGTATTATCACAATGGCATTAATATATAATCCTTTGAATTACAGCTTGTACTACTGCCAGAGCTTCGGTTATAGAAAACGACCAATTAGATTCAAAAATACTGTGATATAATTAATTATATTGTAAGAGCTTCCAATGTGTGGTTTAAGAGTGTGTGTGTGTGTGTTTGTGCCGTGGACAAACACGCAGACCATTTGATCTGCACATGGTGGACTGGCACCCTGTTCAGGGTGTACCCTGTCTAGTCCCCTGTGATAGACCGTACATGTCCCGCAACCCTGTAGAGGGTGGTATAGTGAGTGAGAGAGTGAATGTGAAACTTTCAGATACTGTATGTCTACGGAATCCTGGCTATCTTGTAGATGCTGCTCCATCCCAACACTGCAGAAGTAGGTCAGCACCACATCGACATCCTTTCCCCCTAATCTATAACTCACAGAGCGGTTCTTAATTGTTCTTTAATCCTTACACAGCATAAGCAGCAGAGGGGAGAGGTCGAGATGGTTCGTCAAGGAACATGAGCTTCATTAGCATAAGAAGTAAATCAAGGAGAAGGCGAAGAACGTGAGCTGAATCAGCACGAGAAGGAAATCCGTTAAAATGAACAGCAGAGATTGATTAAATATAATCAGTTTAGAGACTAGTGGAGAGCTGAAGAACTGGAAAATATGTTTGTGGGAGTTTTTCATAGTGATCTGGTGGGGATTCAATTCGTTGTAAACGAGTTCTAGTTGGAATGTTTTGTAGGAGGAAAACCTGGCATAGATTTCTCAAAGGCTTTAAGGTTCCACTAAAGCTGATGTGTAAGAAAATAGCTCATTTATATATAGCTCAATTTTTTTTTTCTTCTTGGGTTTGTTCTATTTGTCAGGGTTGACACGTCAGACCATTTGATCTGCACATGTTTTTTACTCTTTCTGCTGCAACCCACCCATTTCCCCAGGCTTGGGACTGGATGCCCTGCATTTTCAGTGGCTGGGTATTTTGCATGGCCATAGAGGTAAGGGCCTTGCCCAAGGGCCCAACAGTGGAACCTGGTGATCAGCCACCCTGAAACACCAGTGCCCTAAGAAAATATCTCAATTAATTACACTAAATGGGAGGCGACACAGTGGCTTAGTGGTTAGCATTGTCTACTTGCGCCTCCAAGGTCTGGGTTCGATTCCCGGCCAGGTTTGGTTCCCCCCTCTGTGTGCATGGAGTTTGCATGTTCTCCCTGTGCTTGGTGGGTTTTCCGTCCACAGTCCAAGGATAGGCTGATTAGGCTACTTGGCATTCCCAAATTGCCTGTAGTGTGTGTGCTCTAATGGATTGTCACCCTGTCCAGGGTCTGTTCCCTAAGTCTCCTGGGATAAGCCTCACCAGGCCCCCCCCCCCCCCCCCCCCAATCCTGTAAAGCAGTATAGACTAACTCATATGGGAATATACACATCTGAAACCCTAAAAATGAAATCTGGAAGTAACACAGAGTGAAAAATAACCTAACATCATTAAAATAAGAGAAGAGAGTAGATCAACAAATCTATGTTTAGTTCCTGTTTCTTTTCCTCCAACCTATCTGTATTTAACTAAGTTACATGGAACTAGGGAAGCAAAAAAGTTTTTTTTTTTCTGCTTAAAATTAAATTCCATGCTTTTTCTCAGATCTTTGTGGGATTTTTCGCTTGTGGGTGGTTTTAAAGTTTTAACTTCCTCCAGGCAGTTTGATGAAACGAAACCAGGGAAGTCCCTTTTTTGTTCTTTAGCGAATCCTCCTCCCTTTATCCGAGTCCAGGGTGTGAGTGCTGCAGTGTTCATGTGACCACGTGCTGATGCAGGAGTTGTAGGATTGTTAATGTGTATGTTGAATAGTGAGTGGTGTGATTCTCTCTCTCTCTCTCTCTCTCTTAGATCCCTTAATTCATCATTCAATCACATCTTACTTTTCTTTCTTAAGCTATGCCGATGTTCCAGAACGTCTGCCTTAGATCATGATATATATCTGAAAAGACCATTCGCAAAGTTAATCCACTAAGACAGCATGTCTGGGACACACTGATTCATGATGATGACAGCACTAGTGGGTAATTACACATCTGAGGAGCAAAAGGTTTCAGTCTCCAGAGAAGCTTCAGATGACATGAAGCATCAGCTTATCCTGGTTCCAAGTAACAGCCATGTAACCACCTCAAACCTGAGCAGAATGAACAATCTTTTTCCACAGCTGTTAGAAATAGTCAGGGCTTAGATCTTTCATGGGAGTTGTAAAAGGCTACAGGCATTGAAGAGAGAGAAAGGCATTAGTATTCAGTAGGCTAGGATACTTAAACATTAATAGGCACAGCAGTAGATGTGGATTAAAGGCATCCTGTACTCAGAAATTCATACATTTTAAGAAATCTAGCGTGACCAAAACAACCTCTATAAGGCCCTTTCCATCCAGTTCTAAAAGAACTCTAGAGTGGTCTGTTTGTGGTTATATTCTTGATCCGGACAAACTGAAAGTGTAAGGTGAGCAGCTCCAGGTGCATTAGGGATTTTTACATGCTTATCAAAACATGTTTTCAGTTTAACAAGTTGATGCATGCTCAATATTCAATACCTTGTTTTTTCCTGTGCAAAGAGTGAAGCAGTAATGTATTTGTATGTAATATTATGAATGTAATATAAAGGTATCTCGATGTCCATTCAGCATTCTGTTAGCATGGTTTATGAACAAATGGTAATTGTGCAATTTCTCCATGTTGCACAGCAAGTTTTCTTTTACTGTATATTAATATTCACCAGTACAAGGCATGGATCTACTTTTTTGGAACACTTACTTTATTCACTGTTTTAATAAAACACCACATAGTGAATGATAAGTTTAAAAATGGTAACAGAAAGAGAGGAAGAAGAAATAAAAAGAGATGGAAAAAATGGATAACTAGAGATATACAATTTTAGAGAATCCTCTTTCGGAGCGACATCATGATAAATCAGTAAATAATAAGTTCTTTATAGTAAAGGCAGAATGGACGGATCGTCTTCCTAACCCCTTGCCAGACTCATTTGACCAATGAACAGCGATAATGTACTGTACTCATGTTACATGTAGTGCCGCATTTTAGTTCAGTGTGAAACAAAAATGAACAAAGTCAAAAATGGGCAAAAGTTTACAAACTGGTCTGCTGATACGGACTAGTGAAATGAACTATCGCTTCAAAAATGACCTTAACCATGCTTTTTTTACCATGTTATTAAAATAGTCTATTTCTACTATTTTATACTGTTTTTATATAGAGAGGACAATCTGTGACCTACTTACTTTCATTCATCTTCTATACCGCTTTATCCTCTATTCAGGGTCGCGGGGGCCTGGAGCCTATCCCAGGAGACTTAGGGC